>JAFVLL020038838.1:40492-85272 GCA_021397915.2 Tor tambroides
TTCAGTAATATTCGAGGAAAATGTATTTCCCAAAGCAATGTCTCGTTCCCTCATTTCGGGGAACCGAGGTTACGTGAGTAACCGAGAGCGTTTTGGAAGTAGGCGTTAACATCCTCAGGGTTATAGTGATCAGGGGTCTAGTCACCAGTTTCTTGAGCAGTCTCGCATATAGGCCTTGTTTACATGTTTTATTAAGGTGTGTATTTGTTAATCTGATCATGGGTGGACTATGCTAGATACGGGTGTAAATGGGATCTAAAACATTGAGTCTATCCACTTTCAATTACCTACATCGTTAAACTACCACAAAAGAATGCTTACTTGCCATCCACTGACCTGACATGTGATCATTATGGGATGTGTTTTGAGAGAGCGCACCAAAACAATTTATTCAAACTTCACTGTGTTGTGCCAAAACACACAATTTAAGATCGCAATTGGTTATTGTTTCCTTTCACTTTCTTTCTTGCTCACTCATAAGTAGATTAATGGCTTCATTCATTAAATTTGTATTCTTGTGCTGCACTTTGCGCTCCAACAAAAGAGATGTAGAGTCTGAGAGCAATGGTCTAGATAAAATCCGATCACAGCTGGAGACACATTTAAAATGCATGTTTCAATACAGGGTTTAAACTAATGTATCTCAGATGACCACTTGTGATCGGATGACTGACAGTTACAATGCATTTTAATACCATCATTTTGTTTCTTCTGCTTTCTTGTGTTTTTTTGTTTTCTTCTTACCTTTTGTATAATGATGCATTTATTTTCAGTGCATGTCAGTAACTGTATGTGCAACGGCGTTTTGCTCAAAGCCAGTGGACATTAAAGAGCTTTAATGAAGGAGACAGAGATATTGAGATACAGATAAAAAAAAATCAGACATAAAGAGAGAAAATGTGTGTAATTGACTGCAGAACACATTGTTTCCCTGGAGACTGCCTCTGGATATAATGAGCTGTGTTTTCATGGTACTTGGCAAACAGTAACGTTTGAAGTGGAGTTTGTTCTGTTGTGAACAAATAAAACCTATTTTACCCATGCAGTGGTAGTTATGAAGTTTAACCTACTTTTTAAATCCTTTATGCTGAAATTTGTGTCTCAGGTTTGCCTGTTTTAAGTGAGCCTTTTGCATGTACAGTAAAGTGTGTGTGTGACGCCAGTATAAAGCTGCTGTGTATGGTTTCTGCTACTGTAGAAGTTCCTCTGAAAAAATGCTTTATGGCAGCCAGCTGTTAAGTGTCTTAATGGATTCATCTTTAATTCATGGACACATCACAAGGCCATCATTTCTCGGTGTCGTTCTCTCATCCCTTTCTATCCCGTGTGCTAGTATCAGAAGGAATTGTTTTTTTTGTTTTTTTTTTGCCATCTCTTTTAGAGCGCTCTCTCTTTTTCTCTCTTTTTCCCCCCTCCCTTTTTATTCTGTATAAAGTGATGCATTTAGGCAGCACTAGGTGTTCTGTAATCCTCAGATTTACTGTTTTTCTCTGGTGTGCTTTCATGTGACACAAATACAAACACATATTTGAAATGTCCTTTGTTCACCCACAAAATCAGAACTTTGACATTTCACTTCATTCTTTATAGCGTTTACAAAGATTTGACATTTACCTTTAGCAAGATTCTCTAGAGCCTTCTAGCACATTGGAAAACCTAAGTTTAACTGTTTGTAGGTTTTGTAGTAGAAGGTTAATGATCATTTTTCCTTTCGTGCATCCTAAATAAAGCTTCCCTCAGAATAATTTTTGTCGTCTGAGCGTATTCTAGCCATATGCATCTGTCCCACTTTCTTTACTGGTGAGAATATGAATTCCTTCAGCGTCATAGAAACATCCTCATGTGCACTTTTTTGCCTGCAGAACCCATCCAAGCTGAAGCCTTAATCTTTCCAGGCCTGCAAAATAAAATAACTGTTTTTTTTTTTGTTTTTTTTTAATGCTCTCAGCTACAGTGTTGAATATTTCAAATGAAATGTCAGGTTTGATTTCTGTAAAATCGAATTCATCAGATACGTTTGTTACCGTATAGTGTTCTGACGTCATTTTTGCAAAGCCATGCCGTCGTTCTGCTTGACTTGTTTATTCAATATGCTTTGCAGCATGATTTAAATGAAGATTAATACTGGGTCTGTTTCTGCCACACACATCCTACCTAATGTGTTTTAAAAAGGTTCCATGTTAATTGAGATTTGAGTAAAGTGTTTTTCAGCTTTTGATGTATTTTAGGTTTTTATTTTAACCTTGGTCAAATAAGAAGTTGGTATATGACCACTTTGGTGTTTTGGCTCTGAACACAAGTTCTCTCTGATACTTTGATTGAGATTTCTTGCTGAGAGTGAAAGCCTGTTAGCTGAGATCAGACACTTTCATTGGGATTACTGAGCTTGAGCTGCCTGTCTGACCCTGGCTGATCTTTAAGCTGAGAGACAGCTGTCTATCTGTTTGACCACTTTTGACTTAACCTTTTTAGATGCAAGGCCGAGAAGCTTCTAGTGTGTTTGTATTGTTGTGTGTGTGTGTGCAAATGGACATGCATGTTGTGTGGGCTTATTGGTTTTCAAAGCACATGGGCAGTTGAGTTTGAGAAGCAAGTTGCTTTTTTTTGTAATATTTCTACTTTTGGTGACATTTATTTGATGAATTAATGTTCTGAAATTGTCAAATCTACAGGTTTAATTTCATAGAAATTAAAGTTTGGTTCTCTAGAGAGTGTAATCTATTTTTAGAATGTAATATTGACTGTGAAAAGGTCATCTGTGTGTTTTCTGGTCTGATGAATGCGGCTTTGTTAAACAAACATGTCTAGGTGTGAGCCGAATGCTAGTACTGATGTGAGCCAGAATCTACCCAGAAGGCTTCCACCACTACACTGTCCTCATATTGCCCTCCAAACATCAACTAAATCAAATGCAGTGTTTTTTATGTAACAACAAACTAGATTTTCTTTCCTTTTTCAAAGCATTAAAACAATATGGATCACAATGAGTATGTTAGATCTGAAGATTGTTTATGTATTTGGAAATTATGCTTACCCACAGAAGCTTAGAGACTACAAGATTCTCAAGTCCAAAAATAGTTGTTCTGCCAGATATTCTTAGATAAATAAGTCATTTTATGTAGCGACTGCCTGGAATGGTGCTGCATTTAATTAATGATACAATTAATGGAGGTGTGGTGGAGGATGGCAAGCTGTTGTTAACAAACAACTGGGAAATGGTAAGAAAAACAGGCACACATGAATTTCTGCATTTGCAGTAGCAGGAAGTTCCCCTCTTTAATGTTACTTTTTGATTAGTTAAGAGAGACCTTTGAATTCAAAGCAAAGGCAAAGTGAATTTCATGGACTGTGATCCATTTGCAACTTGATTGGTCCATTGCCTGTTGGATGTTGAGAGAAACACAGATTGCATTATGTATGTGTGTATGTGCCACACAATGTGCTGTGCCCTGCAGCAGTCTTGTGTGATGCATATTCAGTGCTTTTTAAAGCAGACCTTACTGCTATCACGGTCATACACTCATTCACATTCAGTGGCAAGTGTTAGTGCAGTTTTACACTTTATCTCTACAGTCCAGATTCTCCACTCTCTCCTCTCGCGCTCCTGATAATAGGGCCATTTTTATAATCAAAACAATTCAAAGAGCTCTATCTTCCTTTCTATCTTTTTTTATCACCAGGTAAAGCTTTTTTTTCTGTAAACAATTTTATGGATTGATCATAAAATATTTTGCTGTGTGGAAATGGCATCTACTTTAATGTTTGACATTTGAGTCTCTTTCTCTCTTCCTCTTTTCATCTGTCTTTTCCTCAGTAATAGACCCTGACACACTTGCTGAGCCTGAGGGAGCAAAGCAAACGGAGGTGCGCTCAACACACCTGCTGGTTTGTTTTTCTTGCTGGTGTGTAATGCTTGAGATCACTCTCATCATATTGAGACTGTTCACTGCAGAGATGAGGTCCATACAGATTGGCCTAAGTGGAGTTGGCACAGTGTGTGTTATCAGCAGGGCTGAGTGTGATCTGATAGTGACTAAGGTCCTATCTTTACTGTCCTGCTGTCTCTTTCATAAAGAACACCAAGAACAGCTGAAGCCTGCGTTTTGTAGCCAGGCAACAGATTTAGACTGAACAACAGCCATTAGAGATGCTTTGTTTTTTAAAAAATATTTGTTCTTGCACCAAAACAAAAAAACTAGAATGCTTTCATTGTAATCAAGAAAGATTCACTGATTTATATCTGGAGCATTATAGTTTTGTGTCACTTACGCTAAATTGATTATAGAGTGCATCAGTCAGGTTCCAAAGGTAAAAATTCCATTAATTTTCTCCATCTTATAAACCTTTAGAAACAGACCTACTGTAAGCTATCAGGTTGTTAATCAATGGCATATGCTTTTGTTAAAGGCCATTAGATGAATTAGAACATATTTTTTAACAGCAGAATTCCTAGTGAAAACAACATTACCAATCAGAGAATTGAGGCAAGAAAATTGTGCCAAAACAGCTCTCGTTGACTGCCATGAAGCACTGTAAATTATGTAAATTCATTAAATCTTATTGCTAAATAGTCAACTTTAAATCAATAGTTTTATTTCTCAGTGGTTTTTAATTTGTCATTCACAATGCTTTATGGCTTTGTCTTTTTAAGGTCATTGCACACTGAGTCCGAAATTTTCTTATGCGTTTTTTTTTCATATTCGTTAGGCAAAAAATTTGTCACGCACAGAAACCTTGTGCATTGAGTCCAATGCGTATTAAATAATCCGTAGCGAAAAATTCGCAAAACAGTACTAAATGGAGTCTTCAAGCAGTGAGGATGATTTTGTTGTTTTCTCGCTTAAAAAGAAGTCCATCCAATCCTGAGATATAGAGAGAAAGGAGAGTTCCCCCTCCATAAGGAGGAGCGAGAATATCACGAGCGATTCAAAGTTTACTTCAGGATGTTGGTGGCTCAGTTTGATGCTTTGCTAGCGATACTAGAGCCACATATTTAAAAGAAGACCACCAATTTCTGTGAACTTGTGTGCAAGGATCTTTGCAGTGCTTTGTGCTGCGAGACAAAGTGGAGTAACTTGACAAATCGGCATTCTGGATTTTGGCATTCACTTCTACGATGGCTCTGAATTGTCAAAACACCACAAAATGCAGAAAATCGAACCCGGTCCGAATTTTTTTATGACGGACGAAAGTTTCGGAGGCAGTGTGTAAACGAGATTGACACAGCGTGAGGTCGTATTTTTTTTTCAACGTGCAAAAATTTCGGACTCAGTGTGCAATGACCTTTACTGTAAAATGCTTTTTTGCTTCAAATTAAAATGTGTAATGTTGTGATTCATCTCTTAGCTAGTTTATTTGTTTCATGGCTTATAACTCTTTAACAAAGATTATAATACTTTATAAAATGCTTGAAAAATTGAGCAGACACTGGCATGTTGATTGTATTGGTATGGATTGTAGAACATGTTTGACCAATCGGGAGCTAGATCTGGATCTGTTGAGGTCTGTCCAATTCAGTACAGTGCTGGTAATGGCATTGTGCCCATATAGACAATGTCACTTATCTATTGTCAAGTGCTATTGATTTACACAGGCACACAGTTTATCAAATTCACAGTTTGCCAAGCTCCCAGTGGATCCATTATTGGAAATACAATATTCTGCAGATGAAAATAAAACACTGTTGCAGCCTGGGGCAAAATGTTCAGATGCTGTGTCTGAAAAACACCCACAGTTTTAATCCTAAACTAAACTCTTTGTCCATGGAATAATTGCTTCCATGTTTTTCCACCATCTGTAAAGCAAATCTTTTCCCTCTAAGTCTTGTTAAAGGTTTTGGGCGAGTGTGTGAACTACTTGCTTGTGTCCTGAGGACTACTGGCTGGTTCTGCAGGAGAAACTATATATAGTACTACGTATAAGACGGACTCATTATCTGCCTCCAGTCTGTCCCAACCTCATGACCCCACCACATGCAGTCTGAACTATGAATGAGCTATGATATATATATGTATATGAATGTACTTTATTCTTGTGATGGCAAATCTTGCCTTAATTTTCAGAAGCCATTATTCCAGTCTTCAGTGTCGCGTGATTCTTCAGAAATCATTCTATGCTGATTTGCTGCTGAAGAAACCTTTCTTATTGTCAGTGTTGAAAACAGTTGTGCTGTCTGCTTGAAATTATTATTTTTTTTTTCAGATTCTTTGAAGAATAGTAAATGATAAATTGAAAAGAACAACATTTATTTGAAATAGAAATCATTTGTAGCATTATAAATGTCTTTAATTTCTTAAAAAAAATCTTACTGACCCCAAACTTTTAAACAATACTGTATAAGATGATACTGGTTACAGTTCTGAATTAAGTTGGAATTAAATTTAGTTGCTTAGAAACATCTATGAATCCACCTAAAAGTTCAAGAACTACAACATATTTTAAGTCGGATCTCACAGAAAGTGTTGTAATGTTTTTCCGGCTGTTCACATAGCAGCCGGCAGACCCGTACAGTGAGCTGAGAGGTTTGAGCGATACCTCTCCCTTACATCAGGGATGATTTTAGTCAGTTATTAAACACTAATTTCATAGTGTATGTCTGTGAGTGCGTCTGCTGGTTTATCTGCATTTTTGTTATTATTACAGTCCAAAAGTCTGTATTTCAGGCAGTGAGCAAGCTGTGTATGCATGCATATTGTTGAAGCTGCTAATTGCAGTGTCTGCTATGTTCAGTGTGCATGATTGGCTAATTTCATTGTAGAGTTCTAATTTGGCCTATTATTTTAAATTTATTAAACTGCACATGCAGATGGATGTTCATTTAATAGATTTGTTTCTGAGTAGTTGCTTTTGCTTGAGATATAATCAGTGCTGGGACGTGCCTATAGAGTGGTGGAACTATGATGTCACTTTGTAGACAAAAACCTGGAAGCGAGTTAGCATTTTAGCACTTCCGGTTCCATCGTCCCAGAGTCAATGGGTTTTTTGAATGGGATTTTGGTTAAATCCCTTAAATAAGGTCCGTGGTTCACACAAGCTCAAGATACTTTCACGTTTTATTCTACGACATAAAACACACCAGTTACACCCCACTCGTGATTTTTTTTAAAGCTGTTACGTTTCTTTAAAAAGACGGTTGCTAACAAGTTGCTAAATGGGACTACAGGCGCTGTCGGAGACATTACACGTCATCACGCCGAACAGTTTATCAATTTACAGTATTTTCCAGTTGTAGTATAATAATCCAAAAGCCTATGGAAAAATCCTATTGGCTTTTTGTCGAGGGAACTAGTTTCATGCTAACAGCCGATCCGCCTGTGTACAAAGTGACGTCATAGTTCCCCCACTCTATTAGGGGTGTAAATTGCATGGTTCATCACGATACGATACGATATTTGCTGATATCTCAAAAAATTCTACGATTTCGATTCGATACAGGAGTATATCTATCGATTATTATATTATATACCTATTTAAATACAATTTAATGATATTATATATACCTATTTAAATGCTATTTTAACTCACAAATGCAACCAAAATATATAACAAACATTTATCTGAAATTTTCATATCCTGTACCTCAATTGGGACATTCACAACAACAACAAAAAAATAGGCCTACACTTTTTTTTTTTTTTTTTTTTATAAAGAAAATAAACAATTGGAAAAACAATTGTGGCTGCTACTATGGGCTCAGTCCAAAAAATCTTACAGAACTTACAAGCAGAAATTAATTACAGAAATTAATTTCTACCAAATTACAAGCAATAGCAGAAAATAAATACAATAGAACAGACACAAGTTCAATAAACAGTGCTTTTCAGGTTTTTCAGCTCAGCCTAAAATATATTTTCAGGTACGCTACAGAAATGTAATAATCAAATGTAAAATAACTGCATAGTCTTCACTGTATAAATTAAATATAGATTAATCATTTTTGATGTTACAAAGGTTATTTAGTCAGGAGCAGTAAGCACTTGTATTTTTCTTTGACATCATTAGATTTATTATTAGTTTGCTTTCACTTTAAGAACGAAAGCACGGATTTAATATACTAATACAAGAGTTTTCTTTCTCAACTGTTTATGTTAAGACATATGCCTAACCGACTGTGTTTACTCAGATATTTGCCAAAACTCGCATTTTGATGTAATTTTGACTGACTGTATTTATTCATTCATGCACAAAAAAGCGGAAGAGAGCTCAATTTAGTATTCGTGCGGTGTAGACGTGGCTGTCTGTGTGTGTGTGCGCGCTTCAGATGTGTCCGTAGAAAACTTCTCACACAGCGCTCGACTGTTCCGCCAACAATCCCGAGCGTCTTTTATGCTCGCCTTGTGCCTTCGGGCAGTCCTTATATCGAGTCCTGATACGTGAGTTTGAACGAGAATGCTGGCGTTGGCGGTAATTCATAGATGGACATTAATGCATTATGTGAAAATGTGGACAGTGCCAAAATAAAGGTGCCTATTTATACGACAGATATCAATATTTTCCGCGTGGCATCGTATCATCAGACATCGTATCGATGTATCGATCCATATCGATGAATCGTTACACCCCTAGTGCCTATAGCCTTTCTAGGAAACAAAACTTTCTAGAATTCCCTGGAATGGTGACCAGGTAATTACACAAGGGATTGGTGAACTCATGTTTTCAGAATAAACTGGTTTGCCGTATTTTGCTCTGAAACTGCACTCTCTTTTTCTGTCTCCTACATTCTCTTGTGGAGTTCCTGCTGTGGTCAAAATTTGACCATTGTTCTATACCAGGGGTGCCCAAACTCGGTCCTGGGGGGCCAGCGTCCTGCAGAGTTTAGCTCCAACTTGCCTCAACACACCTGCCGTTAAGTTTTCTAGTGTGCCTAGTAAGACCTTGATTAGCTGGTTCAGGTGTGTCTAATTGGGGTTGGAGCTAAACTCTGCAGGACACCGGCCCTCCAGGACCGAGTTTGGGCACCCCTGTTCTATACATTAAGCTGTAGAGAAGCCAGCCGTAGTGACGGTTTTAGGCCAACCCTCTCTCATATGCAGCCATTGCTAATAACTCTGAGAAGAGGCCTCGTTACTGCCAAACGAGTTGGGGGCTTTAATCCTTAATTGAGCAGTGCGGTTCAGGAGAGAATGTTCTAGAATGATATTCACGCTCTGTCAGTCTGAGCCCTCCGCTCTCTTGGCCCCTCCAAAATCATTAAAGACATGCGTGAGAACTTCAAGCCGTTGTGTGTATGTGTGAGGGAGGGATTATGTGCGCCTTTTTTACATTTGATTGGTGTTGTAGCTCTCAATTAAACAGTTAATTTAACTTGTGCTCAACGTTTTATATGTGTAGTGTCAGCCTCTCTCTGTTCTGCTTTGTGATCATCAGCTCTGAGTTACTGATCAAAGACTGTTAGTAGCCTGGTTTTGTCAGATTAGAAGTACACAAAAATGAAACGCATCCACTTTCAACTTCTCTCCCCTTAGAGAAATCTGGAAGAGCAAGTTTATCATTTTACATCTTCATTCAGTATCTTTCCCACCTGTCTCATTCGCATTATACCAGACATCACAGTTGCTCAAATAACATTGTTCACAATAACGCCCACACTATCTTCCTGAAACTTCAGTGTTGTGTTTACTTCTTGTATTACAGTTTTACAGTTTATTCACGCTCCATATTTGCTGCTTGTCATAAACGAGACATGCAGCAGAAAATGATCCAGAGACGGAGCAGTGTTTATTTTTTTAAGCTGCTTTGTGATTTGTTTAGTTGTTGTGGAAATGGTTTTGATGTGTAATGCAGATGGAAGAGGTCAGTGAACTGGTGGATTTAGTTCCGATTGGGTGTGTCGTTTGATCGCTCAAGTTGTGTATTAGAAACGAAGAGAGTTTGTTTGACACGGATTGAAAGAGAGAGATAGACTGCGTGGAAATATACATGTCTAGATTAGTGTAGGTCCCAGTAGACAGGAGAGATTTATGGAATCTGCAATCTGTCTCCTGGACTGGCCTCTCAGCAAGCACTGACCAGGCACATGATCCTCTTGTGTTTATTTGAATTATAGTATCTTGCTAGTACACTTGCTTGGATTCCGATTGTGTTTGAGACCGTGATCATATCTGATATCTTAAAAGGATTGGATAGTTCACCCAAAAATTAAAATTCTGTCATTGTTTACTCTCCCTTATGTCATTCCAGACATGTAAGGCTAAATAGCTTTCTTCTTTACTAAACTTCAAAAATTCTAATCTTGTGGTTTTATTTTTTCCACTCATGTACATTTTTCCAGTTAACATTGAATTACTTGGAATGTGTTGTGACTAAGCTCACATGGAATTTTCGCCCGCATAAAAGCTCAGCAGAACTGGAACGCCTGTCATTAACGAAATTCTACACTTCCCCCACCCTGTGCTTGTTTTTTTTTAATTGAATATTCTTGAGAAATTTGCAGGAAGTAATGCAAAATCAACCAGTTGCTACAGTGTTTGTGGCAGGTTTTTTGGTCTTGTTTCAGCAAAGAAAAAAAAAAACAGGGGTTATTAGCTGATTACAATCTGTAATTCTGATCCCAAACAAATTGATTATTAATAATTTAATAATAATTTGAAGCATTTAAAATACAGTATGTACAGAATGCAAGTCATTATGGGCTGCTAATTTGTCGTTCTCTTCTTTAACTCGCTCTGGCATACAGGAAAATGCAGTTTGAATCCCTATGCAGCAGAAAGCCAAATCATGTATTTCCAGTGTAAAGTGTAGGAGTATGTGTCTTAACCATATACGAAGGGGATTTCAACTATGGGAAAGTGTTGCACTATTTGTGGTGGGGGAGGGAGAGTGTGAGTGACCTAAAGGTGGGCAGGGAAAAATGTAAATGGTTCTGCATTCATTACTGTGTCTGTCTCAGGGTTAGAGAGCAGAGTAGAGTAGAGAGGAGAGGAAAGGTCACTAGCTCTTTGTCTGAAGGGCAGTGGAAGGAGCGGAGGAGGGAGCTGATGATAAGCAGATGCTAAGAGAAATGAGAGTAATGGCCCATTGGCTCAGGCACCTTATAAGATGATGAATAAACTGCCTCTTATTCCTTGAGGACGTGAGAGAGAGAGTCAGAGGGGGGCTGATTCAAAAAGTCAGAGATTCTCATTGATGATGACAGTATGCTTACAAATGAGATAATGAATGAGAAATTTATTTTACAGATCCCAACAATATTAGCAGCACCACTGTGAACTATTGTACAAATTCTAGAGCTGAAGTTTGTTTTTTTTTGTTTTCATGATTATGGATTAATTGAGGGCTCATAGGACAGGCATGTCTAAAATAATTGTTAAATTGACACAAAATATATAAGCTCATCTTCTACTTTTATTTCTTTTGCTCTTACACCACTTGCTCATAATTTCAGCTGTTTTACTGTAAAGGTCAAACTTGGGCTAAATCCAGATGATGGCTTTAGGAAGATGTTTTGTTTTGTATTAATTCTAACAAATTAATTCAGAGAGGTTGTGATGCTGTGTAGAGGAGTGAATTGTTATTTATTTTTTGTAACTAGCTGGCATCTGCAGTATTTTTAAATAAGCATTTATTAATCCTTCCACCCATCCTAGAAAATGCCACATATGCCATGATTCTCTATAGAGCCGTCACACTCTGCTTTGTCATTTTCTTGCACTGTCGGAACCCCAAAATAACTCCCACTTCACTGCTGCTTCTGAAATAAGAGTTTATGTGAGTGAGAGAGAGAGAGAGAGCGCTCAGTTTGCAATTTAACAGTGTACTCAGCCATCCTCGTATGACAACCTAATTACAATTCAAGCTTTGCTGTACTGCATGCAAAACAGCTTCACATGCTGATATGCAGAACAATCCTGTTAGCTTTTGAAATGCATTAACCGTTTTCTGTTTGTCCATACACCAGAGGGATCGACTCAGCTGTGGAAAGATCCTTCCAAATCTTCCTCCTGTTGCATGTCATATACACGGGAGTGACCTTTCCTTTCCTGTGTGTGGTTCAGATATCGCAGAATTGACTTGTGGAAATGGAAATTTGACATGCACATGATGTTATCGCTGTTTTATAATTGATAAATGTCCTTCACTTGCCATCAATCCTGTTGACACAATCACACTCACTCTGCTTTTTTTTCTTACCTTCTTAAACATTCAGACATGCCTGCGAACATTTATAGTGTATTTTGACTATGCTGGTACAATATTGGGAAAACACTGCAATATTTTGTTTTTCTGCAATACATATTTTGATATGAAAAAATACTGAAATTTCCACAAGATTATTTGAATAGCTTTATTTGGAATTAATCATTCTAGGATAATGGGTGTGATGTTTGTAGGGGATTGCATGTGCATAGAAAATAAGTTTAAAAGATTAAGTTTTATGGCAATAAGTATGCATTTGACTGTTAGTATTGCTATACTTTTCATGGGTCATACTGCTCCTTGAAAACAAGCTAAACTTGTGACCAAGCAACATCAGGGCAGCATTGGTGTAAACATTTATGCATAAAGATCCTTAAACCAATCATTTCCTGTTTGTGTTATTCTATTCTTGTTTGTGGCTGCTTATTAAGGTTGTGGACCCAGGTCTGTTTTTTAAACTTTGACATAATGTGTGTTTCTGATCTTCAAATGACTGTAATTGTGGTCTGCAATTTAAAACTGATTGTAAACCCCATAGCTGTTAGTCTTTTGTTTACATTCTCTCTCTCTGTCCACACCAAACCATTACTATCATCTCACTCAGCCTCCCCCACTTTTTTTTGTTTGTATCACTCACTCTTTATCTGCATTACCTTCCCCCTTTTCGTTCATCCCCTCTCTGGCATTCTCAGAAGGATGTGTTGCCAGGAGACAGGATTCTCTACCTATTGTAAGTGCACAAAGGGGGTCTACAATCAGCAGGGCTGGGGCTCACGGGACCGATGTGAGAGGGAGAGTTTGAGAGAGTGGGAGATAAAAAATGGGGGACTGAGAGGAGAGAGTGTTGTGGTGGTCTTGTGGCCTCATTCTAGTAGGTCAAATTGCTTTCTTGTAAACCTTGTAGGATTTGTTGTGTCATGCTCAGCTGGTAGAGGTCAAGAATAGCAGGCAGAGATGGATATTCTTAGAAGTTAAGGCCCCCTTATTTCAGACCCACATGGTCAGCATCCATTACGCTTGAGGTACAGCTCTAGTGTTGTGCGGTACCTGGTCATGGGACTAGAAGTGTATTTTGAACTTCAAACTTCAGCATGGCACCATGTCTGTTGTGTATATTGAGTAGTATTTCACATGTTTTTGCAAAGGCAGCAGATAAGTCTGTTCTTGATTAATATCTCCCTTATGTTCCCTTAATCTTAAGATATTTTAATGCAGGCTTGTACTGTGCATTTTCCATTTCTATAGTGATTACGTAAGCTCCGCATTATAGCATATCTTGAATTTTGAAATGGGAGCAGTTTTTCCTTCTGCATTAAATGTTTAAATGTCAGTGTAATTCTAATATTAAATCATTTTTGCAATAGTTATTTGGTGGTTTATTGATTGGCTGCTTTTTGTTCTTGTTTTGTGGCTGTCAAAATGGTGCCCAATCATGTGATAATGAAAAATGAATGGTAACACTTTATTTTAGGGTCTCTTAACTAGTTGCTTATTAGCATGCATATTACTAGAATATTAGCCATTTATTAGTAGTAATTAAGCACATATTAATGCCTTATTCTACATGACCTTATTCTAAATCCCTAATCCTACCCAATACCTAAACTTAACAACTACCTTACTAACTATTAATAAGCAGCAAATTAGGAATTTATTGAGGGAAAAGTCGTGGTTAATAGTGAATAAGTGTTCCCTATTCTAAAGTGTTACCAAATGAATTGTGGCATGTGTAATTCATTTAGTTTGATGTGAGAATATTGATGTTAGCAAACCTTCAGCTTACATTTTAAATGTGTTTTTACCCAGTTGAGGTAATCTAGTAGCACACTGATATGAGGCCAGTTCAATCACATTTTCCACGCTGGTAATTTAAATGAAACATTTGTGAAATGTCACTACAGATGTTCTAATGTACTATAAAAAAAACCATAACCTGGTCAATGTCGACGTCTTTAGTATGTGATTTTCATTTCACGAGTGCATCTAGTGCTGATTTTTCCGATTTTATCGATTCGATAAAACGTTATGAATAAAATGACGTTATGCGTGTGCTTTTGTGTTGACAAAGATGCGACGCAGGCAGTGGAATAGAAAAAACATGCAAGAAGATGGAAGCTGAATTTCACTTAACTTGAGCGCCACTTTTTTAGACTGCCGTTTCATGTATGAGACGCTGCAGGAGATGCGAGTACAACAGTCAAACGGGTCCATGTTTACATGGAAAAGACAATGGAAAAGCAACGCAATCGAATAAAAAACCTGTAAAAGAACTACTACTGTATGGCTGATATTTCATGTTTGCATCATGGTGACCGGCTGAAAGCTGCTGTTCATTGTTTTCACAGAACATTTATAGTAATAAAGCTCTTTCTGACTTCTGAAGGTATAACTCCAGTAGACTACTGTTAACTAAGTATGTTTACACACACAAGAAATTTGACTTGGTGACAGGAGCTTCCATTGCAGAAGAAAGTATGGACATAGTGCAAACTAGTGCAGCAGACATAAGAATTACACCGTAGAGATGGAGTATAACACTAATATAAGAAAAACAAAAAATAAAAAATAATGTACTTAATACAGAAGTAGAAATATAGAGAAATGTAACTGTTTAAATGAATGTACAGATTATATTTACAAGTGTGCAGTTTACAAATGTACAAATTTCAGATTCTATGTATGCAAGTCAGTCATTTTGAATTTGAGTTACATTGACTGTTGAGAATTTTTTGAAGCATTTTCATTGTAGCCTATTATTTCTGGACATATAACATGTGTAAGACAAGTTTGTACAGGATGTAGTTGTAGTTCATGCATCTTTTCTGCAAAGATATTTAACAAGTGATTTGTTTAACATTTACATCATGTTGACATGTCTGATGCACTTGGAATAGAATTTTCATTAACTAGAGGGTTAATTAAAAAAAAGTTATTTGAATATCATTTTGTAGTTACATTTTTTAAGTTGACTAGTTAAAAATCATAAAAAATCGAGAATTGGTCAAACGTTCTGAAAAAATCGAGGTTTTAATTTTTTGCCAAATCGCCCAGCCCTAAGTGCATCTGTTGGCTTTGTTGAACACATTATGCGTGCGATGATTATGCAAGGCAAATCACATTTTTTTTGTACAGCTATGCTTAGTTTATATTCAGTTCAGCTCTTTTGTCCTACATTCATGCTCCTCCAGTATTGATTACTGATGTCCATCAGATATGCAAACTGTTATGTACCATTTCATTTGCATGATTATAGTTGAGAGATAAAGGGTGGAGCAGTAAAGGGAAAGCCGGTTTAGGCTATGTTCACACTTGGCATCTTTTTTGAAGCTGCCGGCGTCTGTTTTACATTCTAATCCTATGGAGTAAACCGTGTTTTCAAAAAAGTCCTGAGCGTTTTTTAAAACGCCACCGCCGGCGTCTTTTTCTGCAGCTCAGAGCCTCTTTTCAAGTTGAAAAAAGTTTAACTTTTCTGAAAAAAACGCCCTACGTCAAGCGCCTTTTTGACAGCTGACCAGTGACAAGCGAGTGGAGAGTCATTTCCATAACAACAAAAACAACAACAAAAACATAGCCGGTAGACATCGTATTAGTTTCGGAGCACAAGGAGTTGAGTATGAAACCGTGCATCATCCAACCGGAGCTCCTGGACTAAATTGTTGGAAGCACCATACAATTTCCTTCCCCATATAATGTCGCGCTCCCACAAACGTCGTTGTGAACCAACATTACCCTCCCCGTTAACTTCAAAAGCCAACGTTAACTTCAAAAGCCGACATTTCTGCAGCACACAGTGCTAGGCTACCATTGCAGCTGTTGTTATAGCAACAAAAGACGCCCTCGGCTGCTATTTGTAACCAAAATGCTGCCAGCTTTTTATTTTACTAAAAAAGCGCTCTTGTCAACTTTTTCTAGTCAAAAAAGACGCCAAGTGTGAACACGCCCTTAGACTGTTTTTTTTTTTGTTTGTTTTTTTTTTTAAGTATTTTTTTTGGTTCTTAAGTCACATCACAGTAAAAATTAAAAAAAATGAAGTTGTGATTAGCGTGGTAGTGGAGCACAACACTACAGATTTTAGAACCAGATTTATGGCTCCAGATGGAGAGAATAGGCCTAGGTGATTGAATGAAGTCTTGTCCTCAACGCAGCCCTGATCTCTGCTAGAGAGCTGGCTATATTAATTAAAATGAAATGAAATGCAGCCTTCAGCCAGGGTCACCAAAGGATCCATTCGTTTAAAGAATTACTTTGATCACGGGTAAACGAGCATATATTACTGTTAATGGGGGATTTTTGAATAGCCCATGCCAACAATATTAATTTGTTAACTGCAGTGCCGCTTTTCATTTGAATCAGTATTCCTTGTGCGATGCACATTTGTAATATTTTTCAGCCCCACAAATCAAAGCTGCGGTGATACCCAAGGGAAATTCACACACTGTCATAGGTGTGACATCTAAATGGTTCTCTCTTATATAATGCAGTGTAACACCCTGGAGCTTCATTCAACTGTCTGTGCTATGTGAAATGTACATTAAAAGCTGATCTACAACCAGGCCCTTGATTGTGACAAAAGAGCAGAACCTCATGGGACTGATCTCTGATTAGTAGCCAGAGGCGTCCTCTGTGATGTTCTGATCTCTACGGGAATGGCACTCCACCTGTTTCTAATTGTTTTCGAAAAACTAGACTTTCTTGTTCTGAAGTTTCAGCTATGCATCACTGTATATATGTAATCATAAAGCACATGTAATCTGTGCTTAGTTACATGTATCTGTCTGTCTGTCTGTTTATTAGTGCTGGGTAAAAATCAATTTCTCGATTTGAATCTATTCTCATTTTTATGAAACAATATTGATTAAATACTATGAACCGATTAGTCTAGCCTGTTTTCAGTTAATGAATGGAACATTGTAGCGCACATTGCATCCAAAAAAATCACAATAAGCTTTGTGCTTTGTTACTTTTGATATGAAACAAAGTCTCAGATTTCAGGTTCTTACCATTTTATTTCAGTATTCAAACAATAAATGCTGTTTTGGTGCTGTTTAATATGGATAGACAGATTGCTGTAGCACCTCAGTTCAAGAGAAGCGGCAGCGCGAAGCGCACAGGAGCTGATCGTCTCCTTTGGTTTAATACCAGTTTTAGCAGGAAATAAACATGAATGAGCATCCAAAGGTATGTTAAAAGAAAGAGTAGCTTACCCAAATCTGTATCCTGTCTCATGTAATCACTCAGTCAGGGTGTTTAAGTGTTTGTATATAAATCAGTTAAATTTAACCTTCAGTATGTAGTACCAACTGACTCCCATGTACATTTTAGCATTAATTGAGAGATTTTTTTTTCCTTGAGAAAATTTGGCATGTACTGTAGTAACTGTACCTGATAATATATATATAATCAATATCGAACTGAAACGAAATGAAAGCTTGTGAGTCCAAATAGAATCAAATCGTGAAATTTGTCAAAACCCAGCCCTACTATCTATACATTAATTTTTTTGTACTTTTTATTTATTACTTTTGTTACTTTTTACTTATTTAATAGTATTTATTTGACTTTCTCTCATTTATTCACTTGCATATTGCACATGCATATTGCTGGTTGTTCCTGACCAGTAAAAGCCATTTCTTTACTATGTATCATCATCAATCAAGAAGAGCTTAAAACCTGTACTTTGGCCAGTCTGGATTCTGTTAGGAAATGATAGTGTTCCTGTAGACAGATGCTTTTTTGAGATCTATCTAATGTCTATACTTATTCTTGAGCTCTGCTGTACAGATCCCCACTGTTGTCTGCTCTGTTAGTAGTCATTTACTAAATGATGTTCATTCCAAGAATAGATGATCTCGAATATATTCATCTTCAGCTCTAATGAGGTCATGCACCATGCATATCTTCTCAGACCACAGAATTCAGTCATTGTCTCAAGGATGCTGGATTGCACAGGCTTTGAGCTATAGGGTAAACGTACTCATTAAGCACACTTCCATTTTTGAGATCAGATTAAAACAAAAAATAATTTATTATCCTACTTGATGTCTTAACCAATTGATATGTTTGTGACTATATATCTCCTATAATTTCAAGTCAATCAGATCATTGCACGCTGAGATATGAGTCTCCATGTGTTCAACACTGCCTGGCGGCCATTTTGAAAGCTGTCTAAAAACTTTCACCAAAAGAGTAGCCCCTTAAATGTGTGTTTTTTAGATGTTTAAGCCTTTATTTTGGGTAAGTTTCACTACTTATTCTAAAATTAAGAGATTAATGTTCAGACTTTTGCATATTATAACCTGGAACTTGGATGTAGGAAATAATTACATTAGATCCAAAAGATAATTTTAGCAACAGAGCGCAGATGCTACAGAACACAGTTAGCTGACTAGCTGTATAAGATTGTGTGCTACGCTAACATATTACTTCACAGGCATTACTGGCTTGTACTTTTACATCCATAATATTGTAAATTGACAGTTTATTGCTGGTCTGTCGTTTTACAGTGCTGTCATTTTTAAAGATTTCATTTTATTTTAAGGTGAGCTTAAAGGGTGCACTACTATGAAAATCACACAGCTTCAGTGTGACATCAATAAGAAAAAGTATAATTTCATAGATATTGTTAATAATAGTTGTTCATATTAAAATATGTATGAACTTCATACATGACCTAGACTATTTATTTAGCAAAATCCTGTCATTTTAATACATATTACATGAAATTTATTAAATTGTTGCTGCTCAAATTAAGCTCAGTGTGCTCTCTGTAAGCTCTTCCACATTGAACGTCTATGTAAATACTTCATAAACAGACTTTAAATATTAACTGATGGTTGTCACTTTAAGTTAATTTAATCAATTTTCTATGGAATCAGTCAACTCAAATCTGCAGACTGGCTCTGATCTTTGGCAACTAGCATCAGCTTCTCCAGACTGTAAATCTGTGGAAAATCGGGGCAAAAATCATGTAGTGTATTCCAGTCTTAAGAGACTTTAGATAAGTTAACAACCATTTAAAAAGAGGTTTCATAATGAGGCTAGTTTCTGTGTTCATCCCCATGAATTAAATGTTTTATTGGTTTGTTTTATTTGATTTTTGAATGTTACTTAGCTGAAAGTGGACTAGTATAGATGTTGATATGTGCTTAGATGACACTTCACTATGAATATATAACTGATCGACTTGAATGCCTTGTTGCTTGATTTTAGTGTTCTGTTTTTGTTTTTTTTGTGATTGACTTTGTACCTTCAAAATATATATATATTTTTACAAATCTTCTTTAAAAATTTTCCTTAAAATAAACAAGAATTTTTAATAAAACATGATGTGAGCTTAATGGGAACAAAAATGGGGTACAAAAATGTACCCATTAAGCACAGCCAGACTTTTTGAATTTAATGATGTATATCTTAATTGAAATGCTTTTGTCATTTAAAATAAAATTAAATATTTTTGTGTGAGAGATTAATATTTTATTTTAACATAACTTTTTATACTGAAACCAACATCTTGTGCACTAAAAATGTCTCAATGTAGATTTTGGTGAGCTTAATAGGTACGTTTACCCTAACACTCTAGTGGTATCAGATCCAAACCATGCAATGATGTGAAAATGGCAACCTTCCACACATTTACTAAAGAAGCTGATTGTGCAAATGATTAGTTTTGGACATATGCAGCATGTTCATTACTGTTTGAAAGCATTATCTTTTCTGCTCTTCTCAGGCCCAGCCTGTGGACTACAGATCACTTCCACTGGCCCCACATCCATTGAGAAAGCCAGTGGAGAAACTGTGAAGCTGGACTGTCAGTTTACTCTCGCTGCTGAGGATTCTGGGCCTCTGGACATTGAGTGGAGCCTGCAGCCCTCTGACAACCAGAAAGATGAGAAAGTGGTGAGTAGACAATGTGATTGTGTATCAGGTTATGAGAGATGGTTAGTGTCTGTGTGAGAGGAACTGTCTCTTTATGTGCTTGGGGAAAACATATTTGATGTCTGCATTATTCAAAAGCCTCTGGGAGGTTTAGTTTGACTTTGTCCCTTGTGCTCCATTGCCTCTCTTGCTGTCACAAGTTCTTGTTTTCAGCAAAAACACAAACTCTCAGAACTAGTTTGACTGCCTCTGTTGTGCGAAGCAGCACAGTAACATTCCTACTGCACAGTCATCAGCAACCACACTTGTACACAGCGTTCTAGCTAGAGCTTTAAACAACATCAGAATCTAACCAATCAGAAGCTATATGATTTTTAATTTGATGTTCACACACAAGCAGCTCACAATCTGGTGGTTTCAGTGTCACAGAGGTTCGAAGGAAATCTTTGCATCTATGAGTTTGGGTCACTAAAAAACATGCAATTGGGAATGCAACATCACATTCTCAAACTTGTAATTAGAAGCGCTTATAAACTGGCTGTTGTCAACAAAAGAAAAGCTTTAAGGGTTCCCTGTGTTCTTCCAACAAAATAAAATCTTAATTGATTTAAATGCCACTCCATCTGAAAGCAGGTGATGGAGATTTACTACTATCACAGAACCGGCTTTACTGACGAGATGCGCATGATCATCGCATTTGATTATTTGCATAGCCCTATTTTACACTGAAATATAAGATTGTAATATTTTATTTATATTTAATAATATTTATTATTATTATTATTATTATTATTATTATTATTTTCTAGTCATATTAATATATAATCAAACGATTTTTGCCCACTAAATGGGTTGCAGTTTTTATCAGAAAACCAAACTTCGAATCCCAAATGATTAAACAGAAATATTTAGTGAGCATCCCACTTAAGATCTGTTTAGAAGTCAAGTATTGGAGGTATTTGCATGTGATTGTCCTTTAAGGTTGACCTTTCATTGTACGTTTTACCTGCTTTGATCAGCAGCGAGGTGCTGGTTTGTGAGCTCCACATCTGTCAGAGAGAAATGCAGCTCACCACATTGGGTGTTTTATGAACATGTCGTGTTGTTTAGTGCTCTGTAAAGTTGCTCCCAGGATGGATGTGTGTGGCTTTACATTAAAGGGGTCATATGAGGTTGCTAAAAAGAACATTATTTTTTGTATTTGGTATAATGCAATGTGTTTATGCGGTTTCAAAAAACACATTATTTTCCACATAGTGTATATTATTGTTCCTCCTCTATGCTCCGCCTTTCTGAAATGCGTCGATTTTTACAAACCTCATCGTTCTGAGAAGTGAGGCGTGCTCTGATTGGCCAGCTATCCAGTGCGTTGTGATTGGCTGAATACCTCAAGCCTGAGACGGAAATGTTACGCCCCTCACCGTATTGTGATGCCGTGCCCTGGCACGATGACACAAAAACAATGAAACCCCATTATAAACGAGGCATTTGTTGCATCCAGTGGGGACATAATTACTGATTATAATGACTTGTACTGTCTTTTTACGTGTCGCGTTGCATCGCGCCAAGTAAACATTATCATGTCTGCATTTGTGATCAGAGAAACGACAAACAACAAGCACTACTCTACACTGCTCAAAACTCGCGTTTGAATAGTCAGTAGCAGAAACGTACTTACAGGCTGTGAGTCAGAAGTGTCAGACTGTCCTTGCAAAGTTGGAATTGCCCCACTTTATAGAAACAGCCTTTGTGCACGCCAGCATTGTAGGCTACTCTTCCAGGTTCAGGAAATAGTCCTCCGTAAAATGCGCTGCACACACTCTAATATTTGGGTTGAACTGTTCTGGAACAGTGTTGTAAATACAACTTAACCACTGATTTCTAGTTGTGTCCTCTTTTGGAAGCCCAAACAAAGTACTTTCCCTTTCCCAACGAAACACACAGTGTCTCCAGGACATGGCGTCGGCGGCAGCAACAATACTGCAGCAAGAGTAATAGTTCCGCCCTCTTTCATTGCGTATACATTTGGGCGGTGTTTTGCAAATCTTCCCACACCGTGACGTAGACGTGGGGGCGTGTTTAAATGAGCCATTTTAGGGGGCGTGGCAGAGTCTTAACTTTTATAAAGAATATCTCTTTGGTTTTGAGACTTTAGTCTTTGCAACTTCAGGGAACTTATCTGTGCACAAACAGCTTGTAACACTCCAAAGAGAAAGGAAAACTTGAAATTGCATCATATGACCCCTTTAAGGTTCTAGGTTTACTAACATGGATGTGCATTTGAATTTTATTGGTTTTGGCAGAAGTTAGTTGATTGATTATGTATTGATGTTTTGTGTGTGTCTAAGCGCTTACACTTCTCTATGAATTGTGGTCTGCAGAGGCACTGCTTTTTTCCCTGCATCCGCACAGATGCTATCTCTGTAATATAGACCGTAATTAAACTGTCTCTCACTGATTTTTGCCCCAACACTGGACTTGCAGGTAGAGTAAGCAGCCAGATATATATGTGTGCTTGTCTGCTGCAACCCCTCATGCAGAGATTACCTCATACTCTTTCTCTCCAGAGATTATGCATTTAGCAGGGGACAGAATTGGGTCAGGAGCCCTCAATGGTCGATCTCCCTTTGGTATCCTTGCACCTTTCTTCCTATCTCTCTCGCTCACATATGCTCTCTCTCTACTCCATCTTTTTTTCTTCTCAAAGCTCCTTCATTTCTTCTGTCGTTCTACACCTAATTTTTCATTCTATTTTTATCGTTCTCCCTTTCTCCTCACATTTCTGTACCCCTCAGTTGCTCAGTTTGCTGTTTGCTGGGTCGTCCTCATGGGTATAGACCTGCACTCTTCCCCCTCTATTCTGCCAGGCTTTGCCCCAGGACTTGAAATTTGTCTTTGACCCACTTCATCGTTTTTAATGGTTTATAAGAAGTTGAAGGTTGGACACAGCCTACTTCAATTTTTGTGTATGTGTTTTGGGAGATATACCTAACATTTATTGTGCCCCAGTTCTTTGGAATGCTTTTTCACAGCATTATACTATACTATTTTTACAGTATTTAGCTACATAGTTACATTTGTTTTGGAATGGCAAACATGGCCTGCATATGATTGTATTAATATTTTCAATATATATTATATCTTTCCTGTATAATCTAGGGCCCTATGATTTCCGCGATGCAGAAAACGCGGACGGAATCGCGGAATCCAGTCATAAAAACGGAATTTACAGATTAACGTGGAATGTCACGGAATTTGTCAAAGTTTGGATGAATTAATCAAAAGTAGGTCATTACACTTAAATCAAATCACGATATGGACTAGTATCTGTAAATATTAAGCCGCAAAAGTCGATTTAAATATGAATCCTGCATGTTCTGCGAGTCTCTGTATGAATGGAGCAGACGCGCGGTTTTGTTTACTAGTTACATACACAGCGCGCGTGGCGCTCGCGGTGATTTCAGCGTCTGCCGTCTCAATGAGGACATAAATACATGAACAATATCTCCAAAACTGCTCTGAGAGTCACTTTACGAGCATTTTACCATTTCATTTGAGTAAAACTAGCATCATATCATATACACACAGTACTTTAAAGGTATTCACGGCAACCCGTCAAAATAAAAGTTCGGTTTAACTTTTTAAAGACATTGTGCCAGAAATAGGCTATATTACTATTATTTAGTAGAATGTACGTAATACTACTACTACTACTACTACTACTACTGTTGAAAAATAATACAACTTTATTTTTTAAGAAATAATCACAAAATATTTTAATTTTAGTAGTAAATCCCCTTTATTTGCCAAAATTTAAATGTTTAATTTCATTAATTAAAATATAAATTTAGACACATTAGTTGTCTTAACTGCAGAGCAAGTTCAAGCTCATCTTTACATGCTCTTTCAATAACATCAGATACTGACTGATGCAATAAAATTTGATGATATACTTCAGCGGTTTGATTCCGAGATGAAATTATTTCTAGCTGTCACATACAGCCATCTCGACTGCAAAAAAAATTGTAGAAAAGGTCTTGAGTAGAGGAGGTGGAGAAAAACAAAAGGTGTGAGACAATATGTATGCAAATGATCCCAGGCAGAAGTTCCCACAGGGAATGTGGATATATATCAGTTATGATATATGGAAATTCATCAGCCAGTTATTATTTTAATTGAGCAAACCTATAGAAAAATGACAGGTGTTTTTTAAATAAAGATATACATTTGTTTACGTAAAATCTGCCTCTCCAGTACACACAGATTACTATGGCATAAATTAGAGACAGTAAAGAAAAAATGATAAACACGTATCTAAAGCCAGCTTTATGAAGTATAATTCTTCATAATAAATCATTCCACTGGTACACAGATTTATGAATCAAAATATACTCCACACAGTGCAAAACAATTACTGTATGGATTACCTGTTGATTGTATAATATTGCTCTTTTAACAATTTTACAGTAAATTTGCTCCTTTTTATGCACAACATTCAGCATGCAATGCAACCATGCAAAATTATCCCTTCATGGGATCCTTGTTCTCTCTTGGAACCCACAGGAAAGCTCCATCATTAATCAATACACTCATCCCTCTGTAACACTATATTCCTCCAGCAGCAAAGAAAAGTATGCCTTCTTGTGTTTTCCCATTTTAATAAACTGCAATTTTAATGGGATTATCTGTGGCGGATTGCCGCACCAGAGCAGATGTCCAGTGCGTGTCATTCCCATGGCACCGACTGAATAAATCTGGACTACCATTTCTCTGAATCCTTGGAGAGAATCGGATTTTCAGGCACAATGTTTACTTTCATCTCTGCTAACTGTGCCTGTTCATGCATGCAACTGCAATGCAACTGATACATGAATGTGACACGAAACACAAAGGGGCAAGTTTACTAAACAGTCGATCCACTTTATTCTTATTCATTAAAAACCCAAAATTTAGTTTAACCAGACACTAAAAGCTGTTTCTGAATGAGTTCTAGCACAAACATGATCCCTTTCTATGTAAATTTGGCTCATTATAGATTGTGCCTGATTTGCACAATTTCTATAGAGAATTGGTCGCTAATACAACATAGGGAACATGCTCACTTGTAATGAATTAGAACCAAAAAGTGTGGCATCAACAGCTATCATAACTGATGATTATTAAAGGGATTATTCAGAGAAAATGCCTCATATAGCCCAATTTCTAACCATGTGCATAGGGTACAAAAAAGAACTGGATATCCTTAACAGAGAAATGATTTCACTCAACCAAATTGTGCATTAGTGAAAGCAGCAGCACAAAGAGATATGCTATACAACCGGACAGTAATATTGTTTGGACAGAGTCAGCACTGAATGTGTAGTGAGGGGAAACAGACAGGGGAAATGTTGGGGCTTATCTTTCTCTGATGAAATTCAATAACAGCCTTCAAAGAGTGTTATTTTTCTCGTTTCCAATCTGAACACGACACTGAGTGTTATTTAATTCTCCTTGTTTCGCTGCACAGGTAATGTCCTCTAATCCAGCGGTGCACAGATCAGTGAGAGACAGGGAGAGAGACAGTTTCACTTAAAACCTGTGATAAATTAATGATCAAGCCGTAATAGCATTAGACAATAAACGAATCAAATTACTTTGTCAAAAAAACAGGGCCAGTTCCTGACTGTCCCATGTCACTATAAAACTGAGGTAGGGGTGACCTCTCTCTCGTCTCTGTAACCTAGTTTGTAACAGTCCAAAGGAAGAGTAGTGTATTGAGAGTGAATCATCACTCATCATGAAGGTTCATTCTACAAAGCCTGTGCATGAGAGCGGCTATGCACTTTGTAAACACGTATTATGTTGCCTCAGTACGGTATACAGCAAAGGTATGCTTTTGCTTTAAAAATGAGACAAAATCTCAGAAGTTGGTCTCACTTGTTTATATATATATATATATATATATATATATATATATACACACACACACACACACACACACAGACATGTATACATGTACATAAATAATTGAGATGATAGAATACCTCATAAGTTGGTCTTGTGACTTTCTTTAACATGACATTTTGAACAATTCTGAAGAACCAAACAATTGTTGGTCCCCATTGACTTCCATGGTAGGGTAAGAAATACTATGGAAGTCAATGGGAACCATCAACTGTTTGATTACCAACATTCTTCAAAATATCTTCTTTTATGTTCAACATAAGAAAGAAACTCATACAGGTTTGGAACGGCATGAGGGTGAGTGAATGATGACAAAATTTTCATTTTGGGGTGAAAATGCCCTTTTAAATGTCAGTTCCACTTTTATTAGGAAGCAAAATATTATGAAGCACAACTGTTTAACATTGATAGTAATATTAAATATTTTCTTGAGCACCATATCAGCATATTTAAGGATCATGTGACACTGAAGACTGGAGTAATGGTTGCTGAAAATTCAGCTTTGTCAACATTTGAAAATATATTAAAACAGAAGACTAATATTTCAAACATTACTGTTTTGTACTTTATTTTTAATCAAATAAATTCAGCCTTGGTGGGCATATGAATCTTTTTTTTTTTTATCAAAAACACTGAAATATATAACTCCATATGGATTTAAAACAACATTAGGGTGGATAAATAATGAATTTTCATTTGTGGGTGAACTATTTCTTGAAAAACAAAACAAACACACTATTACATAACCTCTCTATTTACATTTCTACTTCAGGTATTGAGAGCTCATTATATTTGCTTCAAACACAGTTCTCTGTTGTGAGAGAATAATCTCACAGTCCCACTGTCAACAGAATTAGAAACCCTTAAATAGCCAGTCCCCTCGTCTCACATAGCACAGTCAGGTCAAGCACTACAGCCGTCTGTGAAGGTCTACATGAAGTGCATGCCCCAAATGAGTTCATTAGACACAGCACAACAAAAGCAGCAATGCAGCAAAGTGCAGCAGACGGTGACAGCAACCACACGGCCCGCGCGTTTGTTCTGACAATACGGCACGTTTCCTCTGTTGCCACACAAGCTACGCAATTAAACCAGCCACGCAGTGAGCATGTGCTAATTCAAGCTCTAAAGCTCCAACCCAGAAGCCAAAGCGCATAGCCCTAGGAACATCAAGTAATGAGATAGCTTCCTTTTCCCCTGCTATTCTTGACAGAACGGTACGGATGGCAGGGGAAGGGTGTAAAGAAAGAGGAGGCTGGGAAATCAGATTCCGCTCTCTCTGCTCCTTTTCCCTCACCTTCTCGCTCCTCTTGTTCTGAAGGCGCTGGCCCGCCATTCTCTATCCAATTTTAATGAAGTGGGTCTCACTACGATGCTAGTGAAAATTGCCTTTTGGTCTCTGCATGTGAACGTGTGTGTGTGTGTGTGTGTGTGTGTGTGTGTGTGTGTGTGTGCGTGAGAGTGTGCCCGGAGCCCTTGAGGCCTTTTAATCTCTAAATGTGTGTGTGCGAGACAGTGTGATTTATGGAGCACATGCTCGTGGCATCATCAAGAAACACAAACGTTCACATCACAAGACACCTGACAGCACACTCTGAACTAATTCAATACACACAATGTGCATCAGCGAGGCTTGTCACTCTAGATTTGGAAAACGAGAATCGGTTCTTACGCAGAACCAGTTCTACTTTAATAAAAAAGGAAAGAAAGAAAAAAATGAATAAAAATACAGCAATCGACTACTTATTCAAGCAGTGCAGCAACTTTGCAACTGAATCTGAGAATGTGTGGCCTGTATAGGCTGATTCACAAAGAAATGACTCAATGAATTGATTCTGATTTGTGAATCAAACACAGCTAACAAACAACCAAGACCTAAACAAGTTCTGACTGGTTGGTCATATAACAATGTATAGTTCAAAACATACATTCTGCATTTTGTCAGTAGTATTTTATAAAAATAAATATAATAATTGTATATTATAATTATTGCATTGCATTTACAGTATGCACATGGTCTTATTATATTATATTATATATTTATTTATTCTCATACTTTGGAAATGGAATTACCTTTTCTAAACAAATATTTATTTCTTGAAGTATTAAAAGTACTTCATTGCTACTGTCATCTTTGGCATGTTATTTGGGGTTTAAACAAATTTAATATTCAGTAATTTTATCGATTTGATTGCAATGACACTATCAGATGAGTACAGAATTTAGCTGAATAACGTCACTATTGTCTTCTATAGAGCTATTCTATAGCTGAATTGTTCATAATGGACAAATTTTGCAACATAAGCTGAATTGAATCAACATTGAACTGACTTGAGTTAAAGCTGGATTTGGACTTAAAGAATATATATGTATATATATGTATATTTGACATTTGCATAACTGATTCTGTTACTTCTCTGTTTAATACTGTGAAGCTGGTTTGAAACAATTTCTATTGTATAAAGCACTATAAAAATTAAGGTGAATAGACATAACTTGACTAAAATAATTATTAATGGAACTGCAAGAATTATTTAACATTCTTATCCCTAGTTGTCACAGCACCCAAAATTTCAGCAATCCACACCAATACAAGTAAAGTACTGTACATATTATATAAATAACTATTCCCAATACCACAGCAAAAACTAATACGGTACTGAACACATTGATTATTTATAAGCTATACATTACATTTAAAAAATTTAATTAGGGATGCACCCTTAAACAAACACACAGACACACTCGTAGGACATTGTGGCCATCTTGCTAGTGATACTGTTTAAAAATTGATGCCATCATTTTCTCTTATTAATAATGACAGGGTTACTGATTGGTCTGCAAACAGCTGCAGTGTGTGCGTGTGTGAGGAGGGAGGATCTGTAGGCCAAATATACATCAGTCAACAGGAATAATGGGCCAGACATCGATGCTGTGGGTCACTGTGAAGAAAAGGTGACACTAACTAAGAGAGCAAGAGACATGGCGAAGTAGTGGGTAAGAAAGACACTGTTTTGTGTCGACCGTGAGCTAGTCTTTTTCGCAGCAGCTATAACTCTAGCTTTGTGTTAGGAAGGTTTGTTTACCATTGCCACCAGTGTGAAAGCCAACACAAGACACAAAAACACCATTCAACGCTGTCATCGTCCACACCTAGCTGTTGTAACCGACGCTAATGGATTCGACACCATGCCTTGGGTGAAACTGTGCTGTGATTACAGACATGAAAACTAGACCCCTTAAAATAACACTGTGACTCACACTGAAGTGTTGATGGCTCTCTGATTTTCACAGCTGGTAATCTCATATGTTCATTAAAAATAACCTGTGCTGTGCACCGAAAAAACCATGAGCAACTCCGACAGCCGCTACATGTAACAACTGATTTGATGTACAAAGGGGCAAAAAAGCATCTTGAGCAAAACAACTATCTTGTGCTGTCTTTATGAATACATCACTTATTTTTCAAGCCCCTCGCTTTGTATAAATTATGGTAATGTAAAATCATAAAAACACTGTCCATACGCTCAATTTGAATATACTCAGAATTCCAGGTGTGAATTATACTTTTACCTGAGCTGATTTACTATAGAATACAAAAGGCCATTTGTTCATCCAGTTAAAATGCAGATCTAAGCAACTATGGTGGCAAAGAATGTCCAGTCAGACGTGGTGGACGTCTCGTGGTTAACAATCTTCGCTGTTAATACAAAGCTTTCAGGTTTGACTCTTGGTATCCTTGATTACAGAAATGGGAGGATTTTCTAGTACAGATTATTAATTACGCACTAAAAATGTCAGAAGTAACCTAATCAAAACTCCAAATACCACAATATGAAAATAGCCATTGTACTACCTTTAGGTACTTTAGACTCCACCAGGATTGGATAAAATCCAGAACTGAAGAATAGGCTTGAGTTTGAATCTGAATTGGAATGACAGGAGGAATTTACTGAACTGCAATTCAAAGAAATTCAGCACAGACAGTAAATTCCTGGAAATGAAGTGTTCTTCCACCATGATTCATTCAAGTTAATTTTTTTAATAAAATGCAATATATAAACTAACAAAATTTCAAACAAAAACTTTGCTTTTCTAGTTAAAAAAGTAAATAAATAAATAAATAAAAAGTCAGAAAACCTCAGTGTTACGATTCAAATTCAAGAATTGATTCAGATTTTTAAAAGACATTTTTAATTCAGTTCTGAACAATGCATAACCCTGAAGGCCACATATGCAAATTAAGACATTAGGAGAAATGCAGAAATGTTACCAGTAAAAAAGGCCCCTGCTGGTAGATGTAACTACACCTTCGGGACCCAAAAAAGATTTCCCTCCACTGACGGTCATTCTAGTCATTGCTGTATAATCTGATGAAATAAAAATTTTGCAAGCATATAAATCACAAATATCTAATTTATATTACAGTAGATGTTTTGCCGATGATGCCATGTTTTTTTTGTTTTTGTTTTTTTGGAGGGCTCTTTAATGCATGATGTTTCCCTCTCAGCTGCCTTTCACATCAAAGCCAGAGTAATTTTAAAGTAATTAGAAAAGCTGCAAACATGTCCACTTGGCTAACTAGAAATCATCTTCTTGCTAATAGTGCTAACAAGCCAATGGCTTCACTCTATATGCCACTGCCAAACAGTTGGGAGGCCAAAAACCCAGAAAGTTTAATGTAGTGAATTCAGTAGAAGTGCTTCAATTACCATTGGGCTAATATTGCTATAGAGACAGAGCCCGGGCGGCTCTGAGCTCGCTTGGCTGCTGAGGGGGGTGATTTATTGTTGCTTGCGTGTTTGAGACAGCGAGGAAGGGAGGTAATCAGCATGGAGCTGCAGTTTAATGCTGTTTCAGGGTCACGCTGCACTTTGCACTCGACTCTTGCATAAAATATGCTCTTGTTCCTCCGTCACATACTGTCTCTTTGTCCTCCGTAAGAGTTGTTAACACTAAAATGTGTTGCAAGTTTCAAAGTAAAGACCCTCGGCAAAGATCAAGATAGTCATGGGGTGGCTACCATGGCACTGGAGTGCAGGTGCCTGAAAGAAATTGCACCAAAAGATTATGATGGGTGGTATAATCTCTTTTCGAGAAAACAAAGCGTTTGTGAGTTTGTTTAGAAAGCTTGTTGGTCCCTGGATCAATGTCAAGACTGGATGAAGTATCTATACCTGTCTTTTACCAATAATAATATACCCTATTTGTGAAGAATATGCTCAAATTGTTGCACAGTAACTGCCCTTGTTACCCCCATCTAAATCCAATCACAAGAGACCAAGGACTGCCCTTGTTCTTTTGAGTGACGGCATTAAATGGAAATGATCTCAATTAGCAACACTCTAATGTGTTCCCAAGATCCCTGATGGTGAATTTGAATTGACTGATGGCATCAATATTTCATTTATTCAAATGTGACACCATGTCACCTTTCACATGCACTGGCACCTCTCTTATTTGTCTGTTTGCAGATGCTGGATATGAGCAGGTGATTCTTGCACACAAAATAATTGCACTAATAGACCAAACGAGAGTGTACAGCTTGATCAATCTAGCTTAATTATAAGTTGACCTGCTTCTCTCAGTTTTAAGACGTGTTCAGCATTAATACCAGAACCAATATGACTGAAACATTAAACATTTTATGCCAATAGTACTTCAAACTGAAATTGTTTCCCACGTGGAATGATCAATACTTTATTTTATATAGTTTATTCATTCCACCTGTCTGTGTTCACACAGTTCCAGATCAAACTATGTGAGCATTGCAGGGTTTTCTTTATCCATGCCCTTTCATGTACAGCTTCAAAACCTCATCCGAATTGCCTAAAGAAAATGTCTGTTGACATCCCCCACATTATGCTCAAAAGCACAGACACAAACACATAGTTGAGGTCATTTCAGCTCCTCTCTGAGCATCAGGTAAACTGCACTTGGCAGTGTTAAGACAACACGTGGTTGAGAGAGAGACACTGTGAGCGAGTTTTTGTTTATTTGCCAAATAGTTGTTCTTTTATATCCCTTGGCTGGGGGAATCTGACACAAATCTTCCAGTACAAACATGGACAAACACCATCCTTTTTATGGCCAGTGTCAGGGAGAACTGTGCAAACACTAAACAACATACATAGTTGTGTGAATGTGTGTGTTGCATGTGTTTAATCATTTTGGCAGCAAATAAGATGCTGGTCTTTGGAGAGTTAATTTAACTTTGAGGTAGGCATTATCCATTATTAATTGACTTTGGCACAGATTGAAAAGCACTGTAGAAACCCAATCACTGAGTGGATTTGTTTAAAAGCAGATTTATCTTCACTAAGTGCACAGGTCTAATGGTTGGGTTTCTCAAAATAATCATTACAACTGTGTGCAACCAAATTCTTTAAACTCCACACAACAGTAATTCTGACTGGATTACAGTTTAAATGTCTCGAACAAAGCATATTTATTGAGATTCTCCAAACAAGGGCTCTCTATTTCAAATGCTTTTTACCATACACTCTCTAAGCTGATACTGAAAGAAATGTTTATTGCTGCTTTTCAGGAATGAACACATATGGGCAGATGGATGGAAAGATGGACATATGGCCATACGGGTAGACAGGTAGAACAACAAAGCGATTGACAGAACAGCAGAAAGAAGACAGATGAGCATACAGATAAAATATTGGACCAAAAGAGCTACAGTATAGATAGAATGATAGAAAGAATGACAGAACAGATAGATAAGAACAACAGACAGACAGTATGACAGAAAAACAGAATGATATAATGACAGAACCAAACAGATAGATAGAATGACAGATAAACAAATGGAACAATAGACTGATAGAACAACAGATAGATAGACAGAACAACCGACCGGCAGACCGATAGATAGATAGATAGATAGATAGATAGATAGATAGATAGATTTCTCTGATTTACAATGTACAGAAAGCGCAGTGAACAGAAATTGTTGCAAATTCCTGGAAGTCACATCTCGGCCATATTTGATGCCAGGCACAGCGGTCTATTGCCCAGCAGGCTCAAAGTCACTGGGCAGAGGTTTGGAGCATGAGCAGCACTACAAGGGCAGGGCGCCTCAGGAGCGCAGACACATGCCAAGAAAGATGCCAAAACTGCAATTTTTGAAGGAGCCACTGTGACACCCCATCTGCACAAGCTGTATGTTTACATCAGATTATTACCAAGTCATCACTGTTGTTCAAAACAAAACGTGTAATCATCCAGACTTCTAGACTAAAAGTGCTGCAGTCACTTGCTATTCCTAAAAAGCTGTATTTACGAAAGCAGAATTTATTCAGCATTCAAAATAACATTTACTTGCTGACTTGTTTACCACACGCAACTTCACCCAAAAGACTAGATGCATTCCAATACCTCTTCTGCACAAGCAACAACAGCAGGATAGAGAGGAAAGTAGTGCTGTTGCTGGGATTGGGGATTTCCTCAGCTCAACAGAGAGACATCAGCAATGCACACTCCATCTTCAGCGGCCGCTTGTCAGTATTCAAGGGTTCAGAATCAGTCCAGAAGACGTGACACCTAAAGAATGTAAGCTACGAGCGTGAGATTAGAAGTACGGTGAACATCTGAATGCACCTGTTCTCTGTGGGGTTATTGTTTTTTCTTTCTAATAATCCTGCTGAAAAGACCATCATGAATTTCCATGCTTGCCAAGCAAGATGTTCATAAGCAGAACATAACTGCTAACTCTAGTTAAAAAGCCAGCAGGGCACCAGAAGAACAATGTCCAAAAACCTACCAGCCATGATAGTCTTTTCAGAAGGGAAAAGATTACATGCTCATTTCTATATTAAATTTATATATATATATATACATATATGAAGAGTTTGGTTCCAAAACGCTACAAATCCATTTTGATTAATTTGAGTAAAAATGTGTTTTCTTTACCAAGAAAGTTGGCAAGATGAAAACCACTATTTTCTATTTCAAACTTTCAAATAGCATCTTTAGGTTATAATAACATTAAAAATTCAAATCCAGATTTTGATTTTCAAAGATTTATTATAAAAAGAGATTATTATTTTCCCAAAATGCAATAAATCCATGACACCTTTTTTTAGGGTTTTTTTCCCAAAATGCAATCCATTGAATCAATATAAAAGTTATTTTTCATATTGAAAATGTTGAAAATACACAACAAAACAAGTTGATCCAAATATGACAGCCTCTGAACTTAGTCAATACTAATATTATATACAGGCACTGGACTAAAAATAGCCTACATTCAACCAGCCATCGCTCCCAAAATGAATTCAACGAGTCTTGTTAATGCTCTAAATTAATTACAACAATAAAAGAAAATTTCATCATGAACAAGAACATGATATCACAGACCACAGAAATTCCAAAATGACATTTACCTTACATTCAATTTCCAAAAGTGCATTCATCTTTGCCAAGTTACATTCATTTAGTTGACTAGTGCTATACGCTGTATTAACAAAAACATTAACGGCATTAATAAAAAAACTTAAAACACTGACAAGCTACGCAATATCGCGATTCATCTGTGATTATGAATGCGATATTGCGTAGCTTGTCAGTGACTCTATGGCTCTGTGTATTAAATGCCACTCCATCTGAAAGCACATGATGGAGATTTATTACTAATCACAAAATCGGCTTTACGGACGAGGTGCGCATGACAAAAATGGCGTTTTTAAAAATGGCGTTTATCGCGTTTTGGAACCAAACTCTTCATATATACTGTATATATATATATATATATATATATATATATATATATATATATATATATATATATATATATAATGTAAAAATTATGTATATATTTAATTAAGTATATACTTTGCAATAACAATTTACATTATACAATTATTTTAAATGTTACAGTGCTTATTTATTTATTTTATGTATTTTTTTGTTTTGTTTTGTTTTTTGAATATTTATTTATTTATTTTATTTTTATTACCACATCGCCCAAATGAAAGAGCAGTCAAGGGTTGGTTGTACTACTGCATTACCTAAAATTGTCTGTTATCCTGTTCAAGATATTCATCCACTGACAACATCACATCCAGCTATAACAGTTTTCTACCGTTCTCCTAAGAAGCACTAGCTTAAAGACATAGTACAACAAGCTTGCATTACTAAGCTATTATCATGTCAAAGTTTTACTTATTTCCCTCGCACAGACAACCTTAGATCGGAATTATATCATCCGCGCAAGTATAGAGTACAGCACAGATTGGAGTTTCAATCTGAGCCTGTTTTTTTTTTATTCCCTTCAGAGGCTCACTAAGTAATAGTGACAGTTATTATGGCAGGCTGTTATGTTTCATTACTATCAGTTAAGCTGCCAAAAACACTTAAAGGAGACAGCCGTCTCTCTTTTCTCTTCATAACACTGATATAGCGAGGTGAGGTGTCTATTATGCCCCATTACTCTCTTCAAGCAACTGACAACTTCAGGGCGTCTTTGTGTTTTTGCAAAGCTGCGACAGAGGATAAAAACTTACAAAGAGAATATAACACTGGGTACTTTGTTTGGTCAAGGTGGTCTGAGCAAACTGTAATGACTGGCTTTGATTACGTTTTGAAGTGTACATTTAACATATTTAAATACACAGTCAGTCAAAATGAAAACTCATTTTTCCATATGCTTGTGCTCAAAACTGACATTCAGAAATTTTGATACATTCCTCACACAAGCTTGTAATACTGTATGGCTTCAGAGAACTTGAAATGTAATCCACAAATGTGTGCGTACAAATATACACACACAAACAAAATGACAGACAGAAATCCACAGAATCACGACATGAGTGGAGCAAGATATTGAGCTAGTGTTGATTTCGTGACAATAAGCAGACAAATTGTGAAGTTTGTGTCCTTGTTCTGCCTGTAAGAAACTGAAAAAGCATACTCAAAAGTATACCAATGAAAAAAACATACTCAACTGCAAAATAATAGTCATGTCTGGCTAACAGTGCTAGCAAGAAAAAGAGATTTAGTGTAAAAAGAAATTCTAAACTCAGTGACCACTGATGGAGTAAAGAGAGAGAAGTTTTTTTGAAGGTTTCTGACATGTTGCCAGCTACTTACAATATTACTTATTTTAAATGCACAAAATGACTATCTGTATAATGTTACAAAATATTTCTATTTCATAAAAATGCTTTTGAACTTTCCATTCATTAAAGAATCCTGACTTTTTTTTAGCAGTTTTTTGGCAGTTGCCAGAAAAGTATTAAGCAGCACAATTGTTTTCAATATTGATAAGAAAATAAAATGTCTCTTGAGCCCCAAATTATCATATTAGAATGATTTCTGAAGGATCATGTCTGCTGCTGAAAATTCAGCTTTGTTATCACAGGAATACATCACAATTTGAAATACAATAAAACAGAAGAAGTTTTAAATTGTAAAAATATTTCACTTTATTACTGTTTCTAGTTTATTCCTTGATCAAATAAATACAGCCTTGGTGAGTAACAGAGAACGGTAGTGTGTATGTAGAATGTAGAATTCATTAACCAACAGAATACTACCTAAAATCAAGAATGACAATGATGAAAATTCCATGTAATTTGATTATTTCTTCCTAGAAAACCCCTACAAGGTGAACAATAATGAAACCTAAAGAATGTCAATACGGAGAGGAGCTCAGAGTAGTGGAAATAAATCATGTCCATCACATGGGGTAAAATTGATTTGGGTACTGCAGGCATAAGATTCGCTTGAGTAAAAGTGTGCGGCTGTATTAGGTAGTCCAACGGTTTCCCAGCACACAATTACTGAATAAGCTAGGTGTCGGTTTATTGCCTTAACCATTTGCTGTGTGGCCACCCTGGGCTGCTTTTATTTCGCTTCACTCCCTCTGGATAAACCTACTGGTACAAAGAAATACATTCTATTTGAGAGAAAGAAAGAAGGTTGCACACATGTGCAAATGGAAATCACTACATGTATATTTTCTTGGAAATTTGCTTTCCAACAAACGCAGTGCAAATACAAAATAGAACTGAAAGGTTTGCACATTCTTTTTGTTCTTCACAGTATTATTCACACAATGTCTTACACTTCTTGATTAGCATGGTTTCTCACGGGTCAGCAGGCACACAGGCTATTGAGTGCGGTGAAACCAGGAAAAAAAGAAGGGAAAAAATCAGTTAAGTGTTCACTCAATTAGCCATGCCTCAAGTACAGTAAAATCAGCTCCCTCATAATTACTGGAGATCATTTTTTAAATCAGGCTTATACACATTTGCTTACTCTTTTAAGTGAAAGCTACATTTACAGTGATTAAAAGCAGTAGTATATGTATACATACATCACTTTTGACAATTTTCCTCTCTTTCACTCACGTCTACGCTGCAGAATCCCTGACTAGTTTGACCACTTGTCTGAGATCAGAGCATATTGAGTGGATATTGAGCAACATTGTGTATAAAATAATCAACAGCCCAGAGAAAAAAAGCAGGTATCTGAAGCTCTGAGAGAATACATCAAGCAGACTTCCAAACTTGGTATACATCACATGTTCAGCAAGTCTACAGGAGCCACTGTGTGACTAGAAAATGTTTAATAAACACATTACAGTAAATAATTCTCTCGTTGCCTTGCTTTAAAACTATATGACTTTGTCTTTTGTGAAACACAAAAGACGACATTTTTAAATGATGTACTTGGTCACTTTTTTCCATGCTTATAATTAAAGTGAATGAAAATAAAGAAAGGATTTAGAACAACACAGGGTAAGTAAATACTTATGGAAATATATTTTTTTGAGTCAACCATAGTCTAAACTCCAAAATAGCCTACAAACACTTAATGCACATAAATGCTGGCAAGATCACACTTGACTTAATTTGGTAGTCCTATTTGATGTCTGAAGCCGCAATCATTTTGTGATTATATTGCTTTCCCTAATGAGCACAAACGTTTGTATCAAAACTCTAATTAGACCATCATCAATACTCTCTGCAGAAATCAATCAGTTTTGTTCTTGAAAGAGCCTCTTTTTCTTTATCCAAACACTTAAAAGAATGCAGGAAATTTCAAAAGGACAAAACTATCCAAAGCATGATATATTGTTGCCTGAGAAAACACTGTTTACAGCAAATATTAAATGGATAGTTTGTCCAAAATTGTCATTATTTACTTACTTTCATGTTCTTCCAAACCTGTATGACTTTCTTTCATCTGAGGAATTTTATAGAAGATATTTTGAGAAATGTCTCAATGGTCTGAAGTCAAAACTTGTTTGGTTACCAAAATTCTACAAGATATCTTCTTTTACGTTCTGCAAAAGAAAGTCATAGAAAGTAAGTTTTTGCTTTACTTTTAAATACCAAGTTTCTAAAGCTTACAGCTCTGTGGAATACCTGAATCTGATTGGTCGATTGCTGCATTCTGTGATGAAATATTTTTTTGTAAAATGACCAGTGAATAACATAATTGACAATTACAGTCGCCACTGTCCTAGACAATATACTTCCTACATTTACATTTACATTTTTTTTTCAATCTTTCTTCACATAATACAACAAATTTAAATCTTATATTTCCTGTCCATTTATTAATTTATTTAATAATAAATGTAAATGTAATGAGCAGTATAATGTACAGCCAGTTGGTCATTATTGCAAAATAAACTTCCAAGTGCCTGTCAGTATTTCATTAAATCTGATAAGTGAATAAGTAAAACTCCATCACTGATAGTCAATTTTGATTCTACCTTCTGCTCTGCAAAGTGTTCGCATTTGTACCCCCTTCAACCAGACCTGCTTAACATGATAGTTCCCATATTGTAATTTTGATTATAAATTCTGCTCCACTACACTGTACATGAATGAAAAATGCTTGCATATGAGTGTAAGTTGCAGGGCATTTTTCTAGTAGATTAATGGGTGCACATGAATGTGCTAAATTTGTCCAAATTGAGGAGTGACACACCAGACGCCACCATGAATCAAAGCCACTACAACATTATTGGGTTTCAGCTGCCAGCTACACATTCAAAACCATTTAGATGCTTTTCATGAGCTACTATCAACATCAAACCCTTCCCCTCTGCCAAATAAACAAATCACTCATGCTCAAACCTAACATTGCTTCATTATCACACCGAGTAAACCATTTGGAACTGAGGAAACCACTCTGAACCACCCTAGTTCAAACCATCATCTAAAAACTTGATCTCGAATGTAATTATACAGTGTCAGGAGATTATAAACATTATACCCGCTTAAAAAAAAACAGTGGTTATTGGGCTTCAGAGGAGTTTTATACAAGTAAGCGGTGCAGTTTTGACACTTATAATCAAGACTTTGCAGTAGCATCTTTGAAATGTGTGATCCAGACCTCCTGCTTCAAAAAGATCTCTCCTCAAATGCCTCCGGGGAGCGCTGTGAATGCTAATCACAACACATTAATGAATTCTAATAGGCCAGAGGTGTCATTTGGGCATTCAATTACCCCCGGAGTATCTCTAATTAAGGGCATGTGAACATCTATTAAAATAGCCATGTTCCCGGCAACTCTGGAGTGGAACTTTAATGAAAAACATGACATATGTATCACATAAAGAAAAGCAGAAGTGTGGACAGCTAAAAAGGGCTCAAAACAAAAACCATCAAAACATGTTGAGGATCATATTACCGCTGGTTTTAAACCATGCTGGTGTAAAAACAAATCATGCAAAAAACAAGTCGCCATGTGACTAAGTCTGAACATTTGCTAATCATTACCCAATTCGCCTATGATGACCTTGGTAACTTTGTTCACAATTTCCAAACAGAAAGTCTCAGATGTTTTGTTTTGTTATGCTCAATTATCTCCCATTCATTTGCTTAAAAAAGAACAAAAAGTGCAGTAATAACTAGCAGATGGTTCTATAAATGATCATCAAAAGGTAAAAATAGTTACAAATATTGTATTCCTGTGCTTCTGTACTACGGCTGTCTGGTAAATACATTTTTAAACCAATTAATTTACATGTTAAATTAAATAATCAAATAATTCACAATTAATTACATATAATTAATAGTTGATAAGAAATTTCAAAATGAAGAATTTCTCTGTTGTTTTTTTGGTAACTTTTTAGATTAGGGAACACATATTCACTATTAACTATAGGACTTTTCCCTCAATAATTTGTTGCTTATTAATAGTTAGTAAGGTAGTTCTTACTTGTTGATGGTCACGCAAAATAAGGCATTAATATGTGCTTTACAGGTACAGATAAACAGCCAATAATGTAGTAATATGCACATTAATAAGCAACTAGCTAGTTGAGAATTGGTCCTTAAAATATAGGGTAAACGTACCTATTAAGCTCACGTACCCATTAAGAACACTTCCATTTTTGAGCTCAGATTATAAACAGAAAAAATAATGTATTATCCTACTTGATGTCTTAACCAATTTATGTTTTTGTTTCTATATACCTCCTGTAATTTCAAGTCAATCAGACCACTGCCCACTGAGATATGTCTCTCCATATGCTCACACTGCCTGGCGGCCATTTTGAAAGCTTTCTGAAAACTTTCACCAAAAAAGTAGCTCCTTAAATGTGCATTTTTTAGATGTTTAAGACTTTATTTTGGGTAAGTTTCACTACTTACTGTAAAATTAAGAGATTAATGTTCAGACTTTTGCATATTATAACCTAGAACTTGGATGTGGGAAATAATTACAGTTAGATCCAAAAGAGAGTTTTAGCAACATAGCGCAGATGCTAAAGAACATGGTTAGCTGACTCGCTGTATAAAATTGTGTGCTACGCTAATATATTACTTCACAGGCATTACTGGCTTGTACTTTTAAATCCATAATATTATAAATTGAAAGTTTATTGCTGGTCTGTGGTTTTACACTGCTGTAATTTTTAAAGATTTCATATTATTGTAAGGTGAGCTTAAAGGGTACACTACTATGAAAATCACACAGCTTCAGTGTGATATCAATAAGAAAAAGTATAATTACATAGATATTGTTAATGGTAGATGTTCATATTAAAATATGAATGAACTTAATACATGACCTAGATCATTTATTTTGCAAAATCTTGTCATTTTAATAAATATTACATGAAATTTATTAAAAATTGTCACTGCTCCCATTAAGCTCAGTGTGCTCTCTTTAAGCTCTTCCATATTGAACGTCTATGTAAATACTTCATAAACAGACTTTAAATATTAACTGATGGTCACTTTAAGTTAATCTTTATAAAATGATTAATAACTTATTTTAACAGCTTTAAGATAACAAAATCTAAACGTAACTATAGTTTATGCCCAAAGATGAAAGAGGCGTGTCGTCCATTCAAAGAATGATCCATTAGAAACCTGTCGCATCTGTCCAGGAAAAAAAAAAAAAAAAAAACTAAAGGCTGGAATACACTACATGACTTTTAAAATCTGAACAGATTTTAAAACACCAGGCATCATACACTTACTGACTTTGTAAATAGTCACAAAGGAAAACTGGCCATCATACACTAAACGACTGAAGATCACACACTACCAGACTTTAAATTACTTCCGATCACAACAAACTCACACAGAAATGTGCGCAAAGAAGATGTGTGACAAATGAAAAAAATGTGTTATAAAATCGGCTGAAAATATCAAACAAGTGTGATCTCCTCAGACTGGATGGAATCAAAGTCTGAAGCTAAAAAAATCAGTCTTTTACCAGGGCCGTACCCACCATTGAGGTTACCATCATACACTATGCGATTTTCTATGGAATCAGTCAATTCAAATCTGCCTGGCTCTGACCTTTGCCAACTAGCATCAACTTCTCCAGACTGTGAATCGGTGGAAAATCGGGGCAAAAATCGTGTAGTGTATTCCAGCCTTAAGAGACTATGAGTTGACATCCATTTAATAAGAGGCTTCATAATGAGGCTAGTTTCTGTTTCATCCCCATGAATAAAATGTTTTATTGGTTTGTTTTATTTGATTTTTGAATATGTGTTATTTAGCTTAACGTGGATTAGTCTAGATGTTACAGTGTGCCTAAATGACACTTCACTATGAATATATATCTGATCAAATTGAATGCCTTGTTGCTTGATTTTAGTGTTCTGTTTTTTTTGTGATTGACTTTATACCTTCAAATAAAACATTTTTCAATTATTCTTTAAAAAGTTTGTTTAAAATAAACAAGAATTTTTAATAAAATATGATGTGAGCTTAATGGGAACAGGGGTGTGCTTAAAGGTGTAAGGTCTGTTTTTGGTTAAGGTTCAGCCAGACTTCTTGCATTTAATGATGTCTTCTTAATTGAAATGCTTTTGTCATGGTTCCACGTTTGTGTCATGCTTCCCTTGCCCTCTTGTTCCCATTGCTATTGGTTCCCATGTACAATGTGTCTTGTTCTGATTGGTTCCCTTGTTCAATGTGTCATGTTCTGATTGGTTGTTCATGTCATGTGACCCTCTTAGTTTTCTATAAGTTGCCATGTTATTTTCCCTGTTGCTTTGTCGTGTATTAATGTTGTAACCTGCTGTCGGTGAGTTTAGTCTGTTCATGCCATGTCAAGTCTGTTTCAAGCCAAGTCTGTTTCATGTCAAGTCAAGTCTTTGTCTTTGTTTGGATTATGTTTGGATGTTTGGATTATACACTGTAAATAAACTGCACTTGGGTTCATCACTACGCTCGCCTTCAGTGGACTCCTTGTTACAAAAGGGTACAAACATGTACCCATTAAGGACAACCAGACTTTTTGCATTTAATGATGTATATCTTAATTGAAATGCTTTTGTCATTTAAAATAAAATAAAATATTTTTGTGTGAGAGATTAATATTTTATTTTAACATAACTTCTTGTGCTGAAACCAATATCTTGTGCACTAAAAATGTCTCAATGTAGATTTTGGTGAGCTTAATTGGTACATTTGCCTTATATATTTTCGCTATACAAGAAAAACACGCACAATGAAAAAAGGCATTATTTCTACAATAAAACAAAAACATTAATATTAATATTGTTACAAAATTCGTATTAGATATGTATGCCATTAACTTACTTTTCCAAATGTTTTGTATTTTCTTTCTTTTTTAAAGCAACAACATGAGGAGTTCTTTCCTTATAAAAGGAACTACATTTTACACCATAAATGAACACACTTTAAAATGTTTACACACTGTGCTCATTTTTACCTAACAGAGTCCTTATAATGGAACTTACACACAGATCAGTAAATTACTTTATCATATTATGTTTTAATGCAATTAATTATCTTAATTACATTTTAATTAAATTGACAGCCCTAGTGTCTACATGTGCATTCATGTGTACTGCTTACGGACATCATAGAGGGAATCAACAGTTTCGTAATGTGTATCCCAGAAGCTCAGGCGGATACACACCCTGCTATTTCCCATACTGCCCCCCTCCCTGTAATGATAGTGGTGTGGCGCTGAGAGTGATGGCTCAATAACAGACCTACAGAGAACGGCACTCTGAGGTGAATCACTCTCACATGAAACAGTCTTAAGAATTATCTCAAGCATCTGACAGCACATGGCTCCCGAGCAACAGTTATTTTGAGTGCAGTGGAGGTTATTCTGGTTTATTCGGTGATAAACTGGCCAAGAATACGCTTTGTTGTAGCTTAAACTGTGAGGATGTGAAAACAAAACGGTAATATTGTGTAGGGCAATAAAGAGAGAGAATGCTAAAGAGATCAGCGTACATATGTTATGCCAAGTACTGTCTGAAAAAAGCAGACATAGCAAACTGTGACAGGGAACTTAAAAAAAGTGATGGTACAATGCTGGCTGCATGTATTTAAAAACAAAAAAACCCTTTTAAACTTGGAATTAACATGCCATTTGGTATTAAGATAGCATCCAATGTGATTAAATAGATATATTTCTTAAACATGCTCTTTCATATAGGATCTTAGCAGCATAACTTCAACAAGTACACACACTGCAACAGCTCATAGCACAAGATGCACAAAGAATAAAACACTTTCTTCTGATAATCAATATGTCCCCTTTCCAGGTGTTACAAATGAATGGAAACATAAAACTAAGAAAGAGGCAGAGAAACAGAGAAGGAGACACAGAGAGAGAGTGTGTGAGGAAATTATAGAGTTTCAGTGAAGGAAGTGTTCCTACAACCAGCTGCTTCCTCTAGTGTTCAAGTCCATTGGGTCTGACTCTGGGAATACTGGGTGTGTTATTATTTTGTAATATTAGGCCTTTCAGAACAGATGTTCTGGAGTCAAGATCCCATAAAAAGACCACTAAAACCAGCTTTGGTGCTGCCCTGTAATCTGTCCAGTTCAAACAAATCCAGTGAACTACGTAAAGAACATACAGATGGAAATGGCAGGACTGAAATAATTGTATACTGTAGGTGCAGCTATGAATACCGGTTGACCACCTGTGGAGAAAGGGAGAAAACCAACTAGACGGTTCATTAAAGGAATAGGAAAAACCCTGGAAAATGTATGGAACACAAAATGAAACATATAAGAAAATATACATAATATATATGTGTGTGCATGTGTGTGTGTGTGTGTGTGTGTGTGTGTGTGTGTGTGTGTGTATATATATATATATATATATATATATATACAGTGCCTTCCACTAATATTGGCACTCTTGGTAAATCTGAGCAAAGGTGGCTGTGAAAATAAATCTGTATTGTTTATCCTTTTGATCTTTCATTCAAAAAATTCACAAAATTCTAAAATTCATTTCTCATTGTGAAAAAAATGCTTTCTCTAGTTCATATTGGCCACAATTATTGGCACCCAATTATTGCAATGTCTTTTTCCCAAGATAGCAGCCCTGAGTTTTCTCCTGTA
>JAFVLL020038839.1:0-39567 GCA_021397915.2 Tor tambroides
TAAACAGCTGCCATGAAACCTCACTTCTTGTACGATAAATTTATTTTAATAAAATTCTTAATTTTCTATTATTAAAAAACTAAATAGGGGCAAAATTCTGGAAACACTAATATTTTTCCATACTCTGCTTTCTTTTTTCCATACTTTTCCAAACCCCGTAGGAACCCTGGAACTCACTAGTCAGTGACACATGCATAGCACGTGGAGTTTTAAATGAACATGTAGCAGTGAGCCAAACAGGACATCTATAATTATATGCATGCATTAAACAACACAGACACCACAGGTTATATTTTGTAGCTGAGACCGCCTGACTTACATTTATATCAAGACGATGCAGAACACTGACGTATCAGAAACATGGCATACTTTGGGCAAATAAACCTCTGTGACTGGATAAGGATTTTCAAAAATAATCAAACAAGAAGCATGCATTACTTTTTCATCTTTAAAGTCAGGACATTTCACTTGCACTGAAAACTGACTGGTGCAAAAGGATCAATTTAATGTTCAGTGTCAACATAACTTGGTTGGCAAGTACATCTTGACACCTGCACTGAATCAACCATATATAACACCTTATACCAAAACTAAACTGCGATTTACTGGTTTCTTCCTTCCTCGCATAGCTTTTCCAGACATTTACACTCAGTCCAAGTCTTTCCAGGTTCACTTTGTCAACTTTATCTAGTGTAAAAGGTCGAAGAACACCACACTACACTAGATCACCTGTACCATTCAGCTTGAGTAACTCCGAGCTGAAGAAAATCCTCCTGACTCCCTCTCAGGGACTATAAAAACAAACAAACAAAAAAAAAAAAAAAAAAAAAAAAAAAATTGTTGCCAAATCTCTCTAGCATCCCAGAGGCCACAAAAACACTGCCACCACAAGTCCTCCGGTTGCACTCAGAATCGAGTCTGCAAAGATGATCTGCCTGAGTGGACCATAAAAATGTGCTGCCATGTCAAACCAACTAGACCGTTTACAAGAGTGAGCAATGTGCTCATACTAACAATCTTCTAGGAGCTTTCACATGCAATCACATCACACAAGACTAGAAATAAACAGTTGTAAGATTTTAGTGGCGTTTCTATGGAGGGGACCAAAATAAAGGCAAATACACAGATCTGTGATCAGTACATGCTGTAACCAACTCTACAGACATTGAGGACTGTGTTTTCAAAATTTATACTGAAATTACATTATATTAGAAAAATCACCACATTTTATACCCAAATCAAACCTAAACTTCGATGATCCTTATAAAAGACATTAATAACAATTTTACATGACAGCAGTCCTGGTTTCAAAATATAATCTTAAAAAAAGAATTAACATTTCCAGACGCGTTTTCTGTTGGTGTTTTTGGCTGTGTCTCAATCCCCAGTGAACTACCTACCTAGACAGCATTTTGGAGCACCACAAGCGCGTTTGAACATTTCAATACAACCTTCATATGCACTTACGTTGGTCAAAACCGTTGTCTGTGGACAACTCACTAGGTTTTGCCTTTGTCTCTCACTTTCTGAAGTTTTTCGGCATTTCGGGCCCCGGCATTAGCCGACATTAAGCTTCCGCCGGAACAATATTACAGACTTGACAGTTTCTTAGAGTCTGGGTTGGTTTAAAAACGTAGTAGTCCCGCTAAATGTGAGAAGAATTCAGTTAAATGTGAGAAAAGACTGGAAATTTATGTTGTTCTGACTCGGCAAAACAGAGAAGTGGTAACTGGCTAACGCTAAGCTAACAGAGACACACACAACACAAATACATACCGATTAAGAAAGCGGAATCCTGCCAAAGCCCGGCATGAAGACTGGCGAACCTTTGGATAAAACGGTCACCGGAATAAAAAAGACAAATGGGGCGAGGTATGATAGAATGAGGTGTTTAGAACAGATTGTGACGGGCGCGAAAAGAGAGACCATCAGAGTTCACTTTTCAAGATGGCGGCGTTATCAACTTCAACAACCCCAACCCCCACCTGAGGTAGGGGAGCTGTCAATCAACTCCACTGCTGCGCGCTGATTGGCTACAGTGGGTGTCAATTATAGCTGGTCGTGTTTGTTAATCTCGGACTTTGTGAGATAAATCTTTTATTTATAAACGCCACGAAAACAGAGATGATATTTACAAACGTATTCTCTTTATCAGAATTAAAGAACTGGCATAATTATTCATTTTAGAAGCAATATTTAAGTGAAACTGAATCATTAGACACGCCCACAGCAGTTACGGCCAATAGAATTTAGTTGGATTTAAAATCCCTCGTCTGATTGGATCACGAGAATGTCAATCAAGTACCGATTTCAAAACTAAAAGTACAGCGATATCAAAACGCACATATTGCTTTATCTTACCTTCTTTGTGAGAGCCTGTCCCTTGAACGGATTCCTTAAATTTCAACATATCCAAAACATAAAGACAACGCGATTACAGTTTCTTCACAATGTTGCACAAAGCAGCCCGTTCACAGTGTCGCTTTCAGAATGGCCTTAACCGGCTCGTTACTTGCAACGCCCTAGCAACAATAAGACGTCACGGTGATTGACATTCCGGTGGTCCAATCAGCTTCGAGTGCATGTATATCACATATTACTGAATGGAGCATCCAGTTCGCCTCAAGAAGGCTTTATTTCAACATGAAATCGATTACATAAAACAGGAGTTCAATTCACACCAAGCTATATAAAATAGCCTAAGTGTGTTTAAAGACTATATATATATATATATATATATATATATGGATAGTTGACAGAAATAAATTCATTTTAAATGAAAGGCATTATTTCAAATGGCAAACCAACATAAAATTGATTAGGCCTTACATAAAACAGTAGTTTAATTTGTATATGGATTATAAACATAAGTTTATGCAAATAAAAAACAGCTGAAAATTAGCCAGTTTGGCTAAAACTGGTGCATTTTGCATTTTATTTATTTATTTATTTGGTGAACTATCACTTTAGGAGAACCTGGTCTATCTTTCTAGCTTAGTGTTTAAGTGTTTGAATTTCTTGCGCCCACTGATAAAATATGGGTCAAGCGGTCCGGGCTGGGGTGCATCTCTGTGCTCTTTAGCCGGCCGGTAGTGCAGACAGGCAATTACGGGTTTAGTGTAGCATGTCAAATAGGATCTGACGTGTGACCCTTATGTTAAATGTGATGCATAAATCTACAGCGTCAGGCTGTGGAACGGATCTGTTACAGCTGATGACGGCTGCATTTCAGACATGCCAGATCTATTCTGTGCTGCATGTTCCATAAGCATAACAAAATCTGCAGTGGATTCATTGTATAGAGCAAAAGCAGCCAGATTAATTTTTCTCATATGGGTCAAATTAACCCTATGATTCCTCTGTGTTTCTGATTACAGACTGCCATGTGGGTTTCTATGACAAAAAACATGTGCATATGATTGTCTAACAAAATCCTGGCTCTACTAATCAAAGATCATGTCATGAAAAGTGTGTAAACTAAATGTTGTGGGCTTCTGGGGCCGTACGAAAGATGTTTCTCATGTCAGCTTTCATCAGACGGAGGCAGTTATCACGATTATGGTCCAGTTTTTTGTTCTCTTCATATATCTGCTGCATGTACCGTCAGGCACTCCAGTGTGAAACAAGCAGCTCTCAGATGAACAGTTCTCGAAGGAATCAAACAAAGAATTGCATGTTCATACAAGGGAATTATATTCATGGGAGCAATTATATAATTGGGGTCATTAATCACAGACTACTTTGCATGGTGATTATATACACTGTAAAAATGTTTTTTTCAAAGCTGTAAATAACAAAGATATAAGAAAATACTATTTGTCTTTATACTTTTCAGGGTGTACTTGCCATTTCTTTTGTACTTACCTCTGAAATTTACAAGCAGTTATTTGTGAAATTTAGCCATTTCTGAGTGAAAATGGCTTCACCACAATTTTATTTTTATTTTTTCAGTGTACACCGGGCTCCAATCAGTGTCATTTTAGTATTATTTGTACACTATTAAGTATTTTAAACATTTTTGAATTATCTTTTATTATTATATTTCCAGTTTTTATTTTAGTTTAAGTTTTTGTTTTTATTATTATTATTATTTAAATATTTCTATTTAAATTTATTAAATTTATTTCAGTTTTATAATTATACACAAAAAACGGATGTAGGATTTATTCAGAAATTGCTGGTAAATTTCACAATTACAAAGAAACGGCAAGTAACACTGAATTCTGAAGTAGTTTTTTTTTTCAAACATACTTTAATAATCTTTGTTTTATTCACAACTTCGAAAAATAATTTTTACAGCGTGTATCAACTTTTCATTTAATTTCCAAGACAGCATTTCTACTTTTCATTTAAACTTTTTACATTTGAGTTTTTAATTTAATATTTCTATTTTATTTTATTCTATTTTATATTTTAATAGTGCTGTCAAATCACGATTAATCGCATCCAAAATAAAGGTTTTTGTTTACATAATATATGTGTGCATAATATATTTATTCCGCATAAATACACACACATGCATGTATATGTAAGAAAAATGTTGTTTATATATTAAATATATTTATATATAATATAAATTATATGAATATAAATATATACATGTAAATACATGTAGCCTAAATATTTTCAAAATATATATACTGTATGTTTGTGTATTTACATATGCATAATAAATACTCACACATATATTCTGTAAACAAAAACTTTTATTTTGGATGCGATTAATCGTTTGACAGCACTAATTTTTAGTTTCAATTAATGAAATTGATTTTTTCTAGTTTGAATTTTAGTTAACAACAAGAGCACTGGCTCCAATAAATTGTACTAGACCTAAAGGAAGTGGTTTCCTGATTGCTGATCAATTAAAATAATACTTATATATAAAAAAAGAAACAATACTAATATGTCTAAAAATTTAAAAATTCAATTCAATTTAATCAGTATAAAAACATCATAATCAAATAATAAAATGTAGTTTATCTATTGATTTTATACTGAGTTATTTTCCAAAACCTTTTTGTAATTTTTATTAGACATTATTTGTTTATTAACTGGTCCCCACAATTTTCAGGTTTTATTGTCTTTATAGCAACCTTTGGTCCCTGCAATCGAGGCCAAACGTGGCCTGCACACACGTAGCTACACACTTTTCTTTTTTTTTTTTTTGAACATATAATCAGAAGATCCAGGATGCTGACATGCTTTCCCTCCTGACATGTAGAAGCGTGTTCTCACGTGCCTTTTTTCCAAGCCGTGTTTTTAGCTCCTCTACTACATGGATCATAAACAAAGACAGACAGATGGGTACATGGAGGGGTGTCGACATCCTCTCCCCTCCCCCTCGGCCCAGTCAGGAGCCTCACAACATGTGTTCACTTCTGTCAAGGGCTGAAGACAGGCCTTTAAGATGAAAAATGAGAAAGCAGAATGTACATTTAGTTCCCAACTGCAGTACAAGCTTTGGGCCCTGGGCCTCTGTGAAGTGACATTTGTGATACTTGTTTTTTTTTAGTGTACTCACTGATGTGATTTAAATGAAACATAGTTTGTTCTGTAGATAGCATAATCAAATTTTTAATAAATGCATGCAAAAACTCATTAAAAAAAGTAATTAACTGCATAAATAATAATGCATTACCCGAGTGAACTTTTAGCTCCAAAATAAATAAATAAATGCAAATGTGAAATGTGAAAAATAATTATTTACATTAGTATTTATGAACAAGTGAACTGTTTTTATACTGAATTAAAATATTTCTGTATAACAATAATGAGAAATTGTAAAATGTTAAAAATAGGCTTAATTATTTTATACATATTACATTATATATTTGTGTATAACAGTAACAAGAAAAAAAGCGGAAAAAAATAATGTAATAAAATATATTTAAAAGAAAATATGAAATATATACATACACACACACACACACACACATTACACACTCACTACTGTTATGCACAAAATATATATGCATTACAGTAATGAGAAATAAATGAAACATATCTTTATTAATATATATATATCATATATTATTTATTAATTAAATTAATTTCAATTTAAGAGTTATTTATTTATTATTATGAGTGGTCAGGAGGGCCCATCTAAACCTCTTTTATAATATATTTTTGATTCAGTTTTTTCCACATGAGGGCAGCAGAAGACAAAACTCTTGAAATCCTGATCAGACTCCTGGCAACGATCAAACACACATTTATTTTATTACCCTAACATGCAATTCCAGCACAGCAATGTCACATTCAACAATAACATTTCATAACGCTCTGTTTAGAGTGATCCAAAGTGTTTCTGCATTCTTGGTCATGTTTGCTGGGTTACCACTGGACTGAGAAGCACGTTGCTCAATGCAATTAACAAGAGCTTTATTGAAGCCTAGGGCTCCTCTTTCACTGTAAATATGGGATTGGAAATAACACACTTGCCTTCGACAAGTCAGGAATCCTTAAATGGCAAGTTACACGCCTAAATATAAGAATAATGACAAGCACCATAATGGTAAAAGACGACAATAATATTACATTTCTTAAAATAGAACCTTTATTATATATAAAAATGCTTTTGATACAAAAATTGTCACAAGTGTGCATTATATGAGGCATTTTTGTATACAAAACAGACATTGGTGGTGCACCAAAAAGCGGATGGGACGATCCAGACAGATTCAGTCAATCCACTGACCTGCCAAAGTGGTATAAAAATCCAAATAAACTCCATTCAGTCACATTCACAATGAACAGTATGTTACCTTGAGGGCAATGTAATGAGATCAACAGCATCTGCTAAACTGGTCTTCGTTGAGTTTTCTAGCATGGCTATTTTATTGCATCTAATCTTTGCCTTTAAAGACACTGTTTTACATCTTTTTGCATGGCTAACTGGAAAAACACAACTAATGTAATCGGTCTGAGTTAAGAGGATCTTCTTCTACGTCTATAATTCTACATGCACGTCTAATTTCCATAAGTGCTCAATTTAGCAAAAAGATGGTTTTGATCAAACAGACATACGTTGCGTGCTACAAAACATGTTTAAACCTGAAAAACAAATCTACGCTTCTGAAATAACATTTTAAAGAGGAAAATACAGTTTGATTCTTCAACTTTACCAAAAATGAGGGAAAACAAATCTGAATTTCAATTTCAAAACACACTTTTCTAAATTGCATTAAAAACGCAGTTTTGTTACCACATTATCATGGTAAGATTAACCACATATCCTTGTTCAAATCATAGCTTAGTTTTACTGTATTATTATTACTATAATTATTATTTTAGTTTATTACAAAACACCTACAATGAGTTCAGTCCATGAGATGTGATAAAATCCATGCAGTTCACTACAAAGCAGGTGACTTTCTGACCTTTAAAGAGATAGTTCACTAATATGAACATGACCTTCTTTCTTTTGTAGGACACAAAATGAGACGTTTAGCAGAATGTCCAAGCTGCTCTACAATAAAACTGAATGGAGACCATTGCTACCTAAGTCAATAGACTTCTTCAGAAGACTTGGAATATAGCGGAAAAGTCTCACATGCTGCTTTTTTGACTGGTCCCCATCCACTTTCAGTATGGAAAAGAGCAGCTTGGACATTCTGCTAAATGCCTCCTTTAATGATTTACAGAAAAAATACAGTCATGCAGGTTCGAAACCACAAGATTTTCATTTTTAGTCGAACTGCCCCTTTAAAACAGAAGTTTAAACAAGACAATATCTCCTTCAAAGTAATGGCGTTTCACATGTAGATTCAGATATGACGATACACAACCGAAGCTCTTTTGCTATGAGAGATTAATAACAATTTTACAATGGTCTATGGTCAGTTGTCATTATATAAACAAAACATTTTAGCTGGCTGTTTTCATTTGTCATTATTTACAGTAAAAGATGTATGTACAATAGCAGCAAACACACTTTTGGTAAACAGGACAAACCAAACATATGCTTGGAATCGTATCATATTCACATCGAACATAATCAAAACAACACCTTGTGGCCATTACGGAAAAAAATTCATTATTTACTTAATTACACATATGTACAACTCCTCCGCAGCGGATGATTTTGGTGTTATTTTGACAATTTGGTTTGCATGAAACTCCTTTTTAAATGTGGTATTATGAAAAAAGAAAGATGATTAAATCATAACCATATTGAAACAATATGTTCATATTCTGTAACAATATGGGGGGCACTTATTAAAAAAAATATCATAATACAATTCACTCGTGCAAGGACTGTCCTGGCACGGCCGCTGTACATTTATTCAGGAAGAAAATATCCGGAAAACCGTTTCCCGTTCCTCCCTGAAAAGCTGAAATGTTTCTTGAACAAAGCGTGTGGAAAATAAAATAAAATCTTTGTTTCTTCTTTTAAAACTATTTAAAATTATGTACAAAGCGTGGCCGTTTGCCGGGTGTCATGAGGAGTCCGTGCAGGGCGAGGGGGGCGGGGGGCACAGGTGGAAGTAGCTGCGTTCGGTGGAGGGCGAGGGCGGGCAGCTCTCCTCCGCTGACATGTACTGGCTGCGTGGGGTGGGGGGTGGAGGGTAGGGGTCAGAGTCTGAATTGAGGTCCATGTAGTACTTGTTGCTTTTCCAGCGGCTGGTGGTGTAGTCGCTGTCACACACGTCTGTGCTGCAGGGGGTGGTGGGGGGTGCGACCCCTTGCATCATATATGGCCTGTGGAGGGCAAACATTTAGAGATCAGGAACTTGAGATATTTGACCTGTCTATCCATCTGTCCAGTCATCCTGTCATCTATTCAGCAACCCCATTATCTATGCAATTATTCAACTATCCATCCATAAATCAGCATATAACTTGAAGTATCTGAGCTATCTACCACCATACCTACCCTACCACTCCAAATATTTGAGCTATCTACCAACAGAACAACTTGTCTACCTAATTACAAGCATATTAACCCTACCACATTAGATATCTGAGCTATCTACCCACCTCTAAGCATATCGACCCTACCATACTATCTACCTAACTGTCTGCCTAACTATCAGTATATTTACCCCACCATCCCCCGGTTTCACAGACAAGGCTTAAGCCTAGTCCTAGACTAAAATACAAGTCTGAGCTGGTTTAACTGAAAGAAACTTGCACTGACTGATCTTAAAATATATCAGTTTCTTTGTTTTGTCTCAAGATGCACACCTGTAATGTTTTTTTCTAAGCACGTTTATAAAAATCGCTTAAATGTCGTAATTGAACTATGGCCTAATCCTGGCTTAGTCTAAGCCCCGTCTGTGAAACCGGGCCCATAATAGATATTTGAGCCATCTACCTACCTTCCCATGTACCAGCATATCTACCCTATACCATACTACATATTTGAGTTATTTGCCTAACTATCTAACTAGATATCAACATATCTACCCTACATTCCAGCTACATTGGCTATCTACCCACCTACCTATCTATTAGCATATCTACACTAAAACACTAGATATTAAAGCCATATACCTAGCTATCAGGACATCTACCCCACCATAGTAGATATTTGAGCCATCTACCAGAGTATCTACCCTACCATTCCAGATATTTTGGGTATCCACCTACCTTCCTACCTATTAGCATATCTACCCAACCATACAAGATGTTTGATCTATCTATCTATCTATCTGCAGATCTGCCCCACCATAGTACATATTTGAGCCATCTACCTAAGTTCCCATCTACCAAAATATCTACCCTACCATTTCAGATATTTTGGCTATCCACCTACCTACCTACAAACATATCTACCCTACCATACCATATATTTGAGCTAGCTACCTGAAAGCATATCAAAATATCTACCAAACCATATCTACCCACCTTCCCACCCATTAACATATCTACCCTACCATTTCAGAAATGAGCTGTCTACCTTCGCATATACCTATCTACCTACCTATCAGCAAATCTACCCTACCATAACAGATATTTCATCCATCCATCCATTTATCTAGGATCTCTGGATTAAAACACACCTGTAAGACCTGGTTGTCGATGGGCTGTTGGATGAATAAAAGACTTCTGCGTTGTAAAGTGAGCGATCTGTCGCTGGTGATGGAGGAGGGTTGAGCATCTATACACAGAAAAGTAAAAAATAAAAATTTTCAGTTATATGGCATAAACCACAACAAACCAGACAATATAAAATATATGAAGGAGCCTTTAACTTAAATACAAAAACCTTTTTTTTCTATATGGAATTAAACAATAAACAATAACAATAAACTAATGAATAGCACAGTACCTGAGGGTAAAAAACTCCTTTGGTGCTCGAAGAGCTACTGGATGATGCTCCCGTCACATGGTTCCTGTCGTAGAGAGGTGCCCCACTGCTGCTGCTGCCCATGAGACTCACTGAGCTCATCATGGACTTCCCACAGGAAATACCTGCGACACAGCGAGATTACACTCATCACACACAAAAGACTCAACACAGACAGAGACATTATTCAGCAGCTATCAAACAGCAGACCTTTACCTGTAAAAGTACCGTGCTGTGAATTTGTGGGTGCAATGAAGTTGAGGGGAACATGAGGGGTCCCGCTGATGTACTCGTGCGGGAAGCCTCCGTTGGGGCCCTTGTAATGGCGACACACAACTCTCTGACACACAAAACACATGCCTCCCATCACAAAGACAGAGAGGATAATGCCGATGACAGGGCCGATGGTGCTGGTGTGACGCGGAATGTCGTTGGGGGGCGAAGGGAAATCTGTGAATTAGCCAAACAGGGATAAATAAGTCTCATAACTCAAGTTATTACATGCATGGTCAAACACCTCATGCTTTTTTGTTATAGTAAACATACCGCAGAAAAGCTCATCAGATTTGTCTGTGCAGTCTGCGAAGGAGTCACACTGCTGTTTCTTCAGAATACAATGGTTGTTGCCACATCGGAACTGATTAGGCATGCAAATAGCTAATGGAAAAAAAGCGAGAGGACAAATCAGTGACTGACAACAATTAGTATATGAATGCAACAAGTTGTGGATGTGTATCTGTAACTATGGACTCTCATATGAACACCAGTCAGTGATTTAAGATTAACGTTTTTCAAATGATACACAACACTAAAATGGTTATCAGCTCACTTCAAGTTGCACATAATAAACTGTGATTAATTATTAAATTAAGTGAATCATTTGAGCAAATTCAGTGAGTTGTCTGACTGATTCGGTAAATAATTCAGAATCATTTTTACTGATTCATATGACAAACTATTGATTTATTTGCATAAGTTTGCTTTGAGGACTGCAAATTGACTATTTAGTATTTTGTGCCACCCAGTATTTCTCTCTTATTCTCAGTGTTTTGCATACAAGTGCATTTTTTCTCATTTTTGTTCTTCCAAGTAATTTGAACTACAAGCTATTGTACAAATCTATTTCACGCTATTTCACCACATTTGGAATGAAGAACATTACAAAAAATGGTCAATTACACTTCAGTTGCCTGCCAAAATAATGGTGTAAGGGTTATCAAGAGACTAAAAATGCTGTGTGACAGTAAAAAAATTACTGCTCTTTCTGTTGGCAGCAACACATGGGCAAATCATGACTTAATTTGGAGACAAATATTGTAAGTTTATAGTATTTGCACATCCTGTTGAAAAAGAGAGCTGCTTGTCACGCTCATAACCTCAAGATTGTGTGTTTTTTACAGAATCAGTCACAGGTTGAAATTCTGGTAAATCAGCAGGTTTAAACAGCGTAACAGTTGGACATACAGTCGCAATCCTGTTCATCAGAGCCGTCCGCGCAGTCGGGCTCTCCGTTGCAGCGCAGCTGAATGTCCACGCATTGGCCTTTGTCGCATTGGAACTGCATTTCGGAGCAGATGGGACAGTTCATCTCGTCGCTGTGGTCTGCGCACTCTGCGATGCCGTCACAGCGCCACGCCATGGGGATGCAGTCGATCTCGCCAGTAGCGCAGGTGAACTGCTCGCTAGAGCAGGTGGGAGGCTCTGAGGGGGGTTGTGGATAAATATGTGATAAGCACACATGCATGAAAACGAATAGGTGCGTTTTTGATTTCATGCTACACATGTGTGTATATATTTAAAAATGTACCTCCACAGCTGAGCAGATTTTGAAGCAGCACCAGGTGCATGGGACACGAGCAGCGTGGCGTCCCATCACCCTTAGCAATGCAGATGTGGGAGCAACCTCCGTTGTCACGGGAACAAGGGTGGGACGCTGTTAGGAAGATTAAAGGACAATTATACTCTTTAATCACAGGAACTCTGAAGCCCTATGGTCTTTAACTATGTAAACCTATTTTGACAACATATGATTTTTGCAACTCAAATGAGGTTAAATGCTGGTTTGAAACACTCAACTACCAGTATAAATTTGTTTAGATATTTTTGACTAGTCTGGCAATTCATTTAGGTAGTTAACAAAGAAGAAATTGGGCTCTATTTACAGGTTTCAAGACAAGCAAGCAAAATGTTTTTGCAAACAAGATTATATATATAATGTTAAAATACTGAAATATAATCTGATTATATATCATTTAGGACATAATATTTGAACTCTATTAATCAACATTAATTTAAAAAACATTAATAATATAATATAATCATATATTTATATTTTTATTAGTGTTGGGCAATGATAAATTGCATCCAAAATAAAAGTTTTTGTGTACATAATGTGTGTGTACTGTGTATATTTATTATGTATATATAAATACACACACACACACACAAACTTATATATTTAATACGTTTAATATTATGTTTACATATTAAATATATTTATATATATATATATATAATACAAATTATATGAACGTAAATATATACATGTAAATATTTTCAAAATATGTGTGTGTGTCTTCATATACACATAATAAATATACACAGACAGTACACACACACACACACACACACACATATATTATATTAACAAAAACTTTTATTTTGGATGTGATTAATCGTTGCCCAGCACTAATATTTATACTATAGTTGATCATTATATTATAGTAATGTAGTAAATGACATAAGATATCCATAAAATACACAATATAATAAATTCTAATTTAAGTTATAATAATTTAATATAAATGTCATCTAAGTAATATAATATATAAATCATATACGTATATTATTGTACTCTAGTAGATGATTCTATTATATAGTGTAGTAAATGACAGAAGACCTTTCTGTTCTGCCATAATTATTTAATAATTATTACAATAATTGAATTTATATTATATTATGTTATATTATATTATATTATATTATAAAAGCTATTACAAAGCTAATGTGTTTTTTTTTTTTGTTTTTTTTTAAATATAAGAAACAGCTGTGAACTTACCAAACTCCTCTGGCTCCATGTACTCCACCGCATGGATGCCGGTCAGGTACTGGAGTCGCCCCTGAATGCGGGTCCTCTTCTCTCCGGTCAGCTTATCCACGCATTCAATCATCTGCTGCTGTTTGTCGATCCAGTACAGGTGATCACCCAACACAGTCAGACTGACAGGCTGAAGGATGTTGGAGTCCTGGAGAACGATACGATTGGCCCCTGTGAAGCAAACAAAGAGATCCGCAGAGTCATAATTCAAGTTTTTCCACTGTGTCACGTTATAAATCATATCTTTCCGGCCTTTGTGTTGGTCATTTGGCTGCAGAGGGGGGTTCTGTTGCGTAAGCAGATTAGCCGTGGCTTAAGGTGTGATCATCTGTCTTATGCTAGCATCAAACATCAGAGCTCAGCATCTGGAGAAACTTTGCTTTCTGGCAGCTCACTGGCAATAATAAAGCGATAGAGTGATTTTCTGTGACGAAGGCACTTAAATAACCTCAGAAGAATGAACTAAGATACAGTCCATCAAATTCTTCATTAGAGCTTGTCAATGTATATAGCAGGTTAAGACAACACAGACTATACCGTTTTGATTAGTTTAGACTATACGGTATTGATAATATACAGTGCAAGTATAGATAGTGCCTGGCCTGTGCTCTCGGCCTGTATTTGTTTGGTTTCCATAGCTCTGTCATTTGACATGTTTAGAAGATCAAATCTCATTGGAGAGGTCAAAAAGTTGTCCTTGTTTCACATGGTGTTCCAGAATACTGCAGAACTGATTGCAATCAATTTGCTCACAGGCGATATAATACAAGACAGGAAAAAAAAAAAAAAAACAATCTAAGAATGAGATTCAGTGACATTTATGGTTTCGCGTTGAGGGAAAAGGCCTAATCTTTCCGGGAAATTTGTGAAATCAAAATCTATCTTCAAAATAAATGACTAACATTGCGTTGCATGGGAACATTTAGTTTTTCAAGTCTTAAATCATGACGTTTTGGTACAATATTACAAACAACAAAATTTTCGTTATTATGACGGCATAAATCTATTTTATATTACTTTCGTGTTAACAATTCATGTTATTTTTAAAACCCAACTTTCACTCTATAATTGTTTTACAGATTATTAGGTATGCACAATATATTTTTATTTTACTCTTATTTATATTACATTACAGTATTTATTACTATTTTGAATTAGATTTTATTTTATTTTTTTATTTCAGTTGTCATTTTAATTTTAGTTTAAGTTTTAGTAATTGTGTTTTATTAGGCTTTGTTTTTTCTTTTAATTTTAAAATATTTAGCTTTTTTCATTTCAATATTAGTTCTAGTAATTTTAGTACTTCATCAACTTGAACTTCATTTATTTCAGCATTTCTAATTTTCATTTGTTTTTAGGTTTAAGTTTGATCCAATATTTTATTTTATTCCAGCTTTATTTCAATTAATAAAAACTATTTTAAAAGTTTTAGTTAAAATAAAAATAACAAAACTGTTTCATACAATATTACATATCGGCGATTTTTTAATAAACTTGTAAATTGTAAATATAGCTTAAATATAAAACACTTCAATAGTAAATCTCAAAATGACTATCCACTATACATTTTAATCTAGTGATTTTAGTTTTTATTTACTCAGACAAAATAGTACAGATATTTTAATAAAGGCCTTTACGTGAGATATGCAAGCAAAAATGTAGTAGTATTTACCAGACAGGTCACTGCTCTCAATCCGTTTCAGGTCTGCATCCACCCAGAACAGTTTGCCCAGCTTGTTGTCCAAAGCCAGTGCCACAGGGCGGATCAAACCGGTTGTAAACAGGGATTCGCGCTCCGTCCCATCCAAAGACGCACCTTCGATTTTAGCCGAGCGATCCTGGACAGTAGTGAAATACATGTATCTGTGGAAAAAAAGGGTTTGGAAGTTACATACCATTTTCCTAATGACAAAAATATGCTTTAAAATGTGACTAAAAATGTGGCTTTAATTGGATTATACAAACATCTTTCAAGATGTTTCAACATTTAATAAAAGTCTTTGAAGTAATTTATGTTATTGCATTGCATAACAAACACATGATCGTAGGAATGGATAAACATTCATTTGTTGAACAGAGGGAACATCTTTGATGGGGCCATGTTGTTTTGACTGTGTGGGAGAATTGGTGTGTATCTTCACACGTCCCAAAATCCCTTTAGCCCTAATGTTATGTCTAGACTAGTCTGTGATAACTCTCAAAGGTGCGTTTTCTCCTTTGTTTTCAGTTGCTATCTGGGAAACCCACAATTTGCATCTGTTAGCAATTTTTCTCGGCTTAAAAAAACAGAACCCTGATATTGATATCATACAGTACAGTGTCTTTAAAAATGACTATCAAAGCAACAAAGCAAACCACTTAATAAACAGTTACCTCCTTAGGGAAACGTTTGGGGGATCTACATTATGTGTGATGCATTTCCAATGCTAAGATGGGAACAAGAAATGAATAAACCCCAAAATTGCTTTGGCTGATGGATCTGAAGATGACTTCTCTGAGTCAGAGCACTATGGAGTGTTATGTACTCGCTAAATGCCTGCCAATGTCTGACTTTAGCGCGGGGAATGTAGCATATTGCGTATTAAATTTCCCACCTGCGATGTTAAACAAATCCTTATGCGAACATCTTTGAAGACGTTTTGATCCCGAACGATCTGAAAAACTAGGTAAAGCAACGCTTCATCAATTTTACGACATTTTGAGGTTGTCAGATTTGACAGCATTTTGGATCCAGATCCAACGACTAGCTTATGCGAACTTTCAGAGAGAGTCAACACAAAATGAAACGAGGTTATCATGTGAATTAAAATTTAAATCGCACAAAAATTTCTTTAATCCGTAATTTGTAGACTCAAAGTGAATCTAAAACTAAAGCTATTAAATAATTTTTGTTAATTGAAAATGTTAAAATAAAATAGATGAAAACCTTAAACTTGAAAAAAAAAAAAAAATTAGAAATGTCGGCACCGACAACCTTGTGGGCAGCGTGCCGACATACAGCGTTGTTGCGCTACAGGCATCTCGAGTTCCTATCCAGACTCGAGGACCTTTCCCGATCCCGCCCCCCCCATCTCTCTCCCATCTGTCCTATCGTAATAAAAGACGAAAAGGCAAAAAAAAAAAAATCTTAAAAAATTAGAAATGCCTTTTTTAGCCTTTTTATTTAAGATTTAGTTTTGGCATTTTCGCCTTTTATTATGATAGGACAGATCATACGTGACAGGAAGCAAAGTCGGAGAGAAACAGGGGGGCGGGATAGAGAAAGGTCCTTGAGTCGGGATTCGCAACAGCACTATTTTTATCATATTTTTAGTTTTACCAAAATTACTATGACTAAAACTGAAATAATAATAAATGGAAAATAAAAGAGATCATTTAAAATATTAATAAATACTATATAATATATAAATAATGCTAAAAAAAGAGAGACTAAAACATGCTGACTCTATTTAGCCATCTCATAAACAGAGCAGCATAATCTGGTCAAATTAGAGATAAAAGTGAGACTAAATATAGGGATAAATGCAATGAGCTTGATCTCTCAGTTTTTGTGCCATAATTTGTCTGTCCTGCCACTCTTGTGGGAGAAGGCCCCTCCACCCCACCCAGACGAGGCTGTGAGGGTGAGACATAAATAGAAAACCCACTGATGACGGTCACACTAACAATGGGACACACAATTACAGTGCATGCAGCCAACGCCTGCGTATGGTCGACCCGCGAGCGAGCGCCGCAGCACGGGGACCACAGAGGGCCATCTGTTCCACATATTTGGCTATTGGAGAGGCCTGGATGGAATCAAGAGTTTTCCTACAATATGAAAGAAATGGCGAAGTGCCCCGTCATTAGAGTATCCAGTTCTGCGCCGTAATTTCAAGTCCGCCGGCCATAAATCAATAAACATTTGAAAAGGTGTTGTTATGTTTATGGAAAGGAGCCAAACCGAAGCTGAATAATAAAATCTGGCCCCGAGGTTATGGATGAGCAGTTAAATTTAACACACGTTTTAATGATAATGACATGCTCTACATTTTATTTGGTAGTTAATAATCGCACCCTTTCTCAGCGTTCACCACGATAGCACGTGGCTTGTCCACATCATCCTTCAGGACCTCCCCGATCACATGGCCGTCCATGCGATGGATGTTGATGGTGTTGGTGGTCTCGCAGGTCCAGTAGACGGTGCGACTGTAGGGGTCCAGACTCAAGTCATGAGGCTGCTTTGGGTGGAGGTTGGTTGGGGTCATCACTGTGGACGCCTGGATAATTCAGATGACATCAATTTAAATTAGGACTGCTAACATACAATTACATGATTTGCTGAGTAATTAATCAAATTAATTAAAAATCATATCATATATCAATGTCACGAAAATAATACCAAAAGTGGATCGAAAATGGTTTTAGATAATAAAATATGGAAATATGACATTTATTTATAAAAATATATATATTATTAACATAATGTCATATATTATAATAGCATTATTAATATTAATAACAATATTTGTTACTATCAATATGCTACTACTAATACTACTAAATATGTCAATGGACCCACTAAATTGGACGCAATTTTTGTATTATCTTAATTTTTGGATAATAATAATAAATATAATATTATTATTATTTGATCGAATTATTCACAAATAATTTCATGTCAATATGATGGGAAAAGTTCCAAAATGAGGATAATGCAAAAAGTGAGTCAGTTTTATTATTTTTATTATTATTATTATTATTATTATTATTATTACAACACGTATTACATAACACGTTTTTATAATAATAATAATAATAATAATAATAATAATAATAATAAAATATTTATTAATTTACCTTAAATAATATATATTTTAATATATTTTTTTTATTTAAATTTTTTCAAATAATTAAATCAATTAAACAATAATAGTGAGTACACTATTATGATCAAGGTAACATCAACATTGTTTGACTGAACAGTCACCTGACTGCCGTCGTCTCGGGCCCTGCGGATGTTTTGTCGGCCATCCACCCAGTAGATCAGGCGTTCCAGAGGGTCGAAGCTGATGGCACGCAAGTTCTTCATAACATGGATAGGTAGAATCATGTCTGGACTCTGTTCTCCCAGGACCATTCGACTGATGGAGCTCTTCTGGCTGAAGAGCAGGAAGCTAGAGGGCGCTGTTGAGCAAAACAAGAAGAGGGCAAGAATAAGGGATCTAAACTAAGTTATAGGAGCACAGGTCAACAATGAACATTAGAGCCAGCTCTATTCCTCTGATCAGAAGGTGAAGGTCAGCTAAATGCAATCATACGAACTAAACGCAATCAGCCTTTCCCTCCAGGCCATGAAAGAATGAAGAAACAAGAGGGAGTAAAACAAGTAGAAACACATTAGTGTTGCCAAGACCTCTGCACTCTTGGCCAAATGCTCTCACTCTGCTCCCTGGCGTGCTTGTTTAATCCAAGTTCTGTAATTTTTAAGCTTATAAGGAATTAAATGCATATGACTGAGTTTTGCATGGCCAGGAGGCAGGAGCCATTGTTTTCTAATGCCGTTTCAATCTGCCAACTGCATCTTAAAACCCATGACTCACTTTAATGTCGGTAAAAACCCAATGAACTTTATGGCTGGGAGACCATAGATTACTTTACCCCTGATGCCTGCTAAAATCTCCAAACAGTACATTTTAATCAGGGCTCAGCAATAAGGACAATATTATGGAATAATAATATTATTAATAGTAGTGTATTAGAAGTATAATAAAGTATAAACATATGTTTATACAACAGTAGCAATAATAGTAAATATTACATTATATATATATATATATATATATATATATATATATATATATATATATATATATATATACACACACACAAAAACTGTATATATAGTATAATATCAGCAGTAATAGTAATAACAACATTATTATTACACTACATATAAACACTAATAAATGTATTATTATAATACATATAAACATTTGATATATTATAATAATTAATAGTAGTATACATCTGAACATGTTACATAATGATTATAATAATAATAATAGTTATTAATATTACAGATTTATTATTATTATTTATTAAAATGATTTAATAATGTTGTCCCTATTGCTGAACCCTGATAATTTACTGTTGAGATTATCATATTGCAATTATATTTATAATTAATAATAAATTATATAAATGGTAAATAATTCAAATAATTATTAAAATTATTATTATTATTATTATTACTAATAATAAATTTTATAAAAATATAGGCAGGGGAAAAAAAAAAATCTAAATTACCTGCTCATATCGGCCAGAAGAATATTTAAATATTTATCTATCGTTGAGCCCTAAAATAATTAGAAGTCAAATGAGAAACAATGGTCCAAAATGCAGCAACTTCGAACACCTTACATTTCCCTTCTAAACCCTCTATGCCAAAACTCACAGCTGCAGTTGCGTCCGTTTGCCTCCAGGGTGTAGTGGGAAGCGCAGCGGCACTGGGCTCCAGAGGGTGATGCTAGGCAGAGGTGGGCACATTGGCCGTTGTTCTGCGAACACTCATTGGCGCCATCTTGTCTGGAGGAGTGGAAAACCAGGATGTCCATGACATACTCCAGGTGCCCTTGCACAACTGTTCGGTTCAAGCCACTGCGTTTGTCCGCCCGCTCGATGCTGCGCAGGTTCCAGTCGGTCCAGTAGATGTAATCGCGATACTGAGTCAAGCCAAAAGGATGAGGAAGATCGTCAGCCACTATCTCTCTCTGCAAACCTGAGGACGATAAACAGTGCTTTTAGCTTATTAAAGAACATTGGAGGGTATAATATTGTATGGTTTAAGAGGCATTTCTGATTTTGTCACCTTGCATGTTTGTCGACTCAATCATGCAGGTGTCCAGGTCTGTCCAGTAGAGTCGCTGGTCGGTGAAGTCAATTGTTAGTCCGTTGGCTCGGCCCACTTTGTCCACCAAAGTCACGATGTTACTGCCGTCCATGTGAGCTCGAGCTATCCTGGGTCGACCTCCCCATTCAGTCCAGTACATGTACCTGCAAACAAAAATCATTTACTCGTTTGCATATCTAACAAAACTAGAATGAACTTTACCCATCACACTGACAAATATGTGCTAATTTAGCCAAAATTGCTCAGTTTCAACTGCTGTCCCTGGGTAGGTTGATAAACAAACAAACAAACAAACAAAAAAACACAACACAACATGTTCTATAAATCATAAAGACATTCTTACTACATATAAAATAAACAATTAATTAGTCATTTCCTATGTAGTTCCTAATTTACTTGCATTAATAAATATTTGATAAATAAGCATTAATAATATAAAATTGAGAAAATAATTATTAATAGATACCGAAGTTACTAATATTAATTTACATGTATTCAAAATATTTAAAACCATTTTATTATTACATTTTTAAATACACTACTTCATAAAATACAGTAAATGAATGAATGTTTAATCTGGCTACAGCAAATTAAACAAAAATACATGTGCTATTAATTTATTACTCATTTTTATTTGCTGTGTAATTAATATAATATATATTAATTATACATTAAAATATTTAATTAATCTTTAACAAATAAAAATGACAAAAATAGCCTATTTGATTCTGAAGTTACTAATACTTGTTAATTTTTTAATATATAATATTTAAAAATTACAGTGATATGTATTATTCATTTATAAATAAATCAACATATATACATAAAAATATAATGAATGAATGACAAATTAATGTTTAATAAAGACAGTAAAAAATAAAATGAATAAAATAAAAATACAATAAAAAATAATGTGCTATTAATTTATTACTCTATGTAATTAATGCAGTTATTATATTAATATGTGAATTAATCAGACAATATATATTCAATAAATAAGAATTAATAACTATAAAAATAGTCATATTAGATACTGATGTTACTAATATTTATGTTTACACAAAATATTAAAAAATAACATTTGTTTAATTTATAAACTATTTAATAAATAAAATCAATAAATGAATGTCTAGTTACAGCAAAATATTTTTTATTTGCAACAATTAATAATATTAACTATATTGATTAATCATAATTATTAATAAACTTAATATGAAGTTACATTAATAACAAAAACAGATAAAAGGTTTTTGATACTTGCGTTATCATATTTATACATATTTAAAAATAATAATAATAATATGTATTCATTTGTAAACAAATTAATAAAATAAATAATAAATGTTTAGTCTAGCTTCAGCAAAAGCTTGTAATGACAGGTCAAAACTTAAAAGATTAGCAAGGCCGAGCTGCCAGTGTTCAACAATGCAAAAATGTTACTTTTCCCCCTATCGGGTAAGCAAGCAGTGAAAAGCACACCTAACCAACCCCTCAGCCCACTCAATACACCACTGGGCTAAGAGTCAACTGAGTCAACACCTCTCAGTGTTAAGGTGAGAAGAGACAATGCTGAAGAATGCGTTGGCTAATAGAGGCAGTCGTGCCTCAGAAGCCACAGGAATGCCTGCTGGGCACTGGAGGACATGACTTCACTCCTATGAGCCACATGCAGCGGCTGCGGCATGTTGGCACTTGTCTTCTGCCACACATACAACTTGATGCCCCGGGGAAACGCTGTAATACCAATGAGTGTGTCTGTGTTGGAGTATGAGGGCGTTAAATCAGATATTTAACTAGTGGTAATTGATTAGCATACTTCCAGAGGGCTACAGGAATGTAGGAAGCCTACGGTTAACCAAAACACAAGCGGATGGGCGAACACTAAACAGTGCGCAAGCAACATGGTTAAAGTGATATGTAATTAATTTAAGGGTGAAACTGTAGCTAAAGGAGTCTGAGCAGGACAGATTTTAAAGCTAGTGTTCCTACCCATTGGCAGGATCCAGAGCAAGAGAGCGAGGGTTATCCAGGTCTTTGCACACCAGCACTTGTCGGTACTGGCCGTCCAGACGGGCCACTTCAATACGGTTGGTGCCGGTATCAGCCCAGTAGAGGTTTCGACCCATCCAGTCCACAGCCATTCCCTCAGGATAGTCCAGGCCAAACTCAATGACCGGTTCCACCGAACTGCCATTCATGAAGGCTCTGCTGATAGTCTAAACAAGAAAAGCCATCAAGGAAGTGACTACATATTCAAGCTAAGAGCATTAATAAAAATATATACACACACACAAACCCAATTGTGCAACTGTCACAAAGTTTGAAAAAATCCCAAAAGGCTATTTAAGACTGAAGTTAAGCAAGCTGCTACATGCTACTGCTAAAATAAAGTAATATTCATTTATGAGTCATTTTTATTTGTTATATATAATTATGTAATGTTATATAATATATAATTATTTACATTTATTCATTTAGCAGAATTAATACGAATAAAATGTATTAACTAACTGATTTATTAATTAGGAATAAATAAACTTTAACATTACATAACCTGCCAATAGAAATAGTCATTATCTGATGATGTTATTCTAATCTAATACTTAAAAATAATATTAATGGTTTATATTCATTTATACATTTAAAAAACTATGGATTAATGAATGTTTAAATTCATCATAAAACATGATGTTTTGAATATTTAGCATAAATTTCCCAGTGTAGTGACTAGTGTTGTTTATGCTAGATGATTTAGATGTATCTTCTTTAATAACTATATTTAAATAAATAAATAAATAAATATATATATATATATATATATATATATATATATATATATATATATATATATATATATATATATATATATATATATATATATATATATATATAAAATAATTTAAATATTTTTCTTGAGAAAAATGCCTTAAAGCCATGACATTAAAATAACTAACTGAATTAAATTAAAATATATATATATATAAATAAAAAAAAAAAAAAAATCTAACATTAATATAAATTAAATTAGTGTATCAAAATTATAAAACAGTTAGCCCTTTATATCATTCATATATATATATATATATATATATATACATACACACACACACACACACATATATATATATATATATATATATATATATAAAATAAAATTTAAATGTCATAAAATAATATATAAAAATATATATTTCTCCTTAAAAACATGACACTAAAATATATAACATTAAATATAAAGTATAACATTAATATAACATTCAAAAAATATTAGTGTCACAAAATTAAAAAAAACACTTCGCCCTTCAGAGCTTTTGAAACTGAAATTAGCCACTAACTGCTAATGTTAAAAGCATTAATGCTGCTTTGTAACAGATATTTTAGAACATATTTTAAATGGTTTTCTTGTCTCCGTAGCATATAAGAACAGCTCAGAATTTACATGCTGGTCCGACACGGTTTATGCTAGTTAGTGCTGGTTTAGCTGGTGGATTTGTGTTGCCATACTGTTCACCAGCACAATACTTCTAAATATCTTCTTGTAACCATTCTTAAGGAAAGATAATATTATCTTAAAACTGCAATACCAACATAATCATCACAAAATTGAAAAAGACAGGCTGTTTTAGATCTTTTGAGGTGAAACATCTTGGACTTCTTTCCCACTGACGGTTTAAATCTGAGCGCAACAGCTGCTTCGGGTTAGAAGCTGATGGCATCGTTTTATCATCCTCCAGTGCAGAGGTAAAAATCGACAGCTAAACTTTTCATAATCCTTGGTTTACTTTACTTTGATTTTAATGTACAATCACTCAATCAACATGTCACAATCGCTTACCGCCACAATGTTCTTTTTTCAGATCCATTGAAGATAAAAAGTTAAAATGACGATGGACACAAAAGTAGTCCGTACCTTGGTGATGACATCGGTCCAGTAGATCCTGTTTTCCAAAACATCAAAGTCCAGTGCGGAGACCTCCTTGACTCCGGTGAGCGGGATGGGCACGTCGTTGCTGTTGGTGCCCAGAGAGATGCTGCGTATGTCAGCGCGGTTGGTGAAGAGCAGGAATGCTTCTGGAACCACACAAGTGCGCAGGTCACTCAGCAACTCCAAGCCCATGGGGCAAGCGCAGCTTAGACCCTGAGGCCGATGGAAACACAGGTGACTGCAGCCGCCGTTGTTTTCTGCACAGCCGTTAGTGCCTGAACACACACACAAATGGAGATCTATGGATCAGCTTCATGGACATGCATTGATCTCACAGTGATATAGAGTAGCTGTTTAAAGTCCTCCTGTTAGTTTTGTGGAAGAAACCATTTTTTTATTAAATTAATCTATTTATCAATTAAATATTACACATAAATATAAAATATTTTCAACATCCAATAATAAAAAAAAAAATCTATTGTATTTATTATAATTTGTATTTACCAGTGTTAGTTTAGTATTACTTATATACTTTTATAATATTTATTAATGAATTAGCTTTTGTTTTGTACTTTTATATTTCTGATTAGATTTAGCTTATTTAAATTAGTTTTAGTTATTAGTTATAGAAATTCAAATGAAACTTTCCAAAGCACCATTTCTAATTTTCCTTAGTTTTTTTTATCTAATATTTATATTTTATATCAGCTTTTTTCAATTAATTAAAATGTTTTTTTAATAGCATTAGTATAAATTAACAATGACAACACTGGTATTTATAAATAAAATTATTTATAAACAAATTATTATAAGCATTCCAAGTATAACATCATTATTTAAAAAAATAAACAACTGTATTATTATTAATACTTTTTTGTTCATAAGTATGAATAAATCATTGAAATATATATGAATTATACTTAGAATTTTTTTTTTAATCTAAGTATATAATATATATCATCAAATAAATAATTTTTGATAAAATATCAAATAAATAAAAATAATTTTATTTATTATATATTATTTCAGTAAGTAATTTAGTAAGATTTCACATTTTTTTCTAAATAATTCAAAGGTGTTCCAGGTTTGGCTTTTTTTTGTCCAGATTTCTAGAATCGATAATTAGTGAAGGTCACTGGATATGATAAATAAGATAGTATTTCACAGCTCTACATCATAATATGTAATCATGTAATTAATAAAAAAGTAACTAGTTACTAAAAAAAAGTAAGTAATCCGATTACGAACGTTTTAAAATGTAATCCAGATTACATGTAATCAGTTACTTTTCAATGTACCTTTCAGGAGGACAAATAAACTATTTCAAGTCAATAGTATCAAAAGTAAAAGATCTTACCAAAAGTTTCTGAGACTTTTGTGGCTTTGAGACCCATGAGGTCAGGGAGCTGCTCGACGATGACCTCACGTGTGGCGTTGGCAATGTGAACTCTTTCGATGCTCCTCCTCTGCCAATCCGTCCAGTAGATATACTCTCCCAGCAGCGTAAAACCAAAGATATGAGGTAGTTTGTCCTCTAGAATGGTCATCCTATTAGTGCCATCCACATTAATGACCTGTGAACAAAAAAATAACAATTAGGTTTTGTCCCTGGTCATCACTCACTTTCACAGCGTGAACATCTCATTTGTGTTCCACGTAAGAAAGAAAACTCATACAATACATTAGGATAAGTTTTTATGTTTAAATGAACTAGGCCTATCTCTTTAAGAAAATTGACAATTGTAGGTGGTCAGATCAAACAATTTCAATTAACTGCAGAAAACAGGAAACAAATGAACAAATCAGCCTGGATCTGTTTACGTTCGCCAAACAGCTGTACACCACATGCACCATTGGACAGATCTCCAAATACTCAGATATTTGAACTGCCATAATTGCAGTATCCTAATCCAAACCAGCTAGGATTTCCCAATTGTGGAAAAAAAAATCCCCAACCAAATATGTAACTGCCAAAAGAGTAGCTATTTTAAGTCATTACAGAGTACGCAAGCTTGAGCATGACTCTTTGAATCTCTACGTTTAGTGTTTTTTCACTAAAGAAAGGCTACACAATCATTCCTATTTCAGTGAACGTGACAAAATAAGATTCCAGTCACAAGGGTTGCATTACAGGGAGGAAAATAACGCAAACTGATATAGGGAGTGGAGCCAGGACATGCCTGAATCTCAAAAAAAAAAAAGAGAGGGAGAAAGCAAGAGAAAGTGACAGATGGGAGGTTGAAACCAAGTGGGTTGCTGGGAATTGGGTTTGTTTCTGAAAAGGTTGCAATTACCGTTTCTGGAAACCGTCCTGACATTACTACTTCTCAAAATAGACGGCTTTCCATTTTTCACATTTAGCGAACGGGTGTCAGTTGCAGTAAATGCTACCCACCTAATCAAATACATTCTGGAAAAAGCTTGAAACGGGCGAAAATCTGCAACGAAAAACCTGGAAAGCTACTAGCTTTATCCAGGCTTATTACGAAGGCCTGCAATCGATCCGAGTTCAAACACTTGCTTTCTTTTTCCAATACCAGAAAGCACTGTTTCACCAGCTTATTGAATTCAAGTTGATAAAAGCATTCCATTTTATTATATATAGATTTTTTAGTACATGCAATATACTCATCATGAAGTCATTACTGGAAAGCATCCATGCTTTTTATGTTGCAAAAGCTGTTGGGAGTTTTTGACATCCTATACCTGTGCAATCAGACACTAAGAAATGCAGAAGGCCTTTTTTTTTTTTTTTTAACTATTTTCAAACCGCCTGCAGCCAGATGTCTTTGTTTGCCGAATGAAACCAATGACAGTTTACTCTATCATGTCTTCTCTGTGAATGATGAATGAGATTATAAACGCTCAAACGAGCAGGTCAAGATTGAGTGACGGGCGTATTAATGCAGCATATTGTTCCTGGGTAAAGTAGCTCTGCGAACAAAGACTTCCTGTGCGCTGTCTTTCCCAACCCAGAGTTCTTCCTGTGAGGACCGGTGGAGGGGGTTTTGGGATTGGGGTGGATGCCAGTGGCTGCCAGGGAGGGGTGTCCACCTGATTTACTTCTGTAATGAAGGCCTGCGGAGTGGCTGACTATCAGTCTCAGTAAAGAAAGCAAGAAGAGAGATGGAAAAGATATAAGTGCACATTATTTTAAATTAGCACCTTCCTTTCTCAGTAATTTCAGCACTATGGTGGAATCTTGTGGGGGGTTGGGAGGGAAACTGGTAGCTTATATTTGCCACCTCTGAGAAGGCAAAGGCTATGTTGGAAGAAGCACACGACCATACTATGTGCAGTATTTTAGCAGAATGCAAGATGTATACTGTGAAAACCCAGATAACATACTACTTTTGCAAAAAATATTACATTCAGAGCAGAACCAACTGCATCAAGTACACACTTCCATTTCGAGAGTGACAAATAAACATTAAAAAAAAAAAATAAATTCTTGACTTCTCAACAATTAACAAGATATTTTTTTAAAAACTGGATTCAAAATGCAAAATAGTTATACTTATTTGTGAGATATTTCTGAAATAAACACGTAATGAGGTCAAGCACAACCAAAAGTTTCCATTTAATATTGCATACCATCTCACACACTTTCACAAATATCAGAATATACTCCCTAAATAAACATGAATATATTTGTGTGTGAAGAGTTTGGTTACAAAACGCTATAAATCCATTTTGATTCATTTGAGTAAAAATGTGTTTTCTTTACAAAGAAAGTGGCAAGATGAAAACCACTATTTTCTGTTTCAAACTTTCACATAGCATCTTTAGGTAATAATAACATAAAAAATTCAAATCCAGATTTTGATTTTCAAAGATTTATTATAAAAACTGATTATTTTTTCCCCAAAATGTAATAAATCCATGACAGTTTTTTTTTTTTTTTTTCCCAAAATGCAATAAATCCGTTGAATCAATGTAAACGTTATTTTTCCTATTGAAACTAAGTTGATCCACACATGACAGCCTCTGAACTTGGTCAATACTAATCTTATATACAGGCACTGGACTAAAAATACATTCAATCAGTCATCGCTCACAAAATGAATTAAACGAGTCATCTTGTTAATGCTAGAAATTAATTACAACAATAAAAGAAAATCATGAACAAGAACATGAACAACAATATAGACCACAGAAATTCCAAAAAGACATTTCCCTTAAATTCAACTTCCAAAATTACATTCATCTTTGCCATGTTACATTCATTTAGTTGACTAGTGCTATATGCTGTATTAACAAAAACATTAATGGCATTAATAAAAACACTTACACTGACAAGCTACGCAATATCGCGTTCATAATCGAATGCGATTCATCTGCAATTATGAACGCGATATTGCGTAGCTTGTCAGTGATCTACGGCTCTGTGTGTTAAATGCTGCTCCATCTGAAAGCACGTGAAGGAGATTTACTGCTGATTACAGAACCGGCTTTACTGACGAGATCAGAATCAGAATCAGAATCAGCTTTATTGGCCAAGTATTCTGATTCTGATCTCGTCAGATGAGCATGACAATCACATGCCATTTATCGTGCAGACCTAATTTTGTTTGTTTGTTGATCACAAAGTAGATGAGGAAAACTAGGATTCCGAGTGTATTCAAAGCGCCGCCATTACTGTCTACAGTGCGTGGAATGGTGCGCTGTGATTGGTTGAGCGGATTTATAGCATTCTGCAGAGAAGGGAGACTGGCGTTTGTCACGGTTTGGAAAGAAAGGGAGAAAACATGACAGAAAAACTCGGCGGATATCTCATTTTGCGTAAAATTAAAAATGAACTTTTCAATACCAAGCAGATACAATACTGATTTTGGCGGAAAATCTATTTTTTTTTCTTTTAAAGATGGCGTTTAGGAACCAAACTCTTCATATATACACGTATTTCATGTTCATTTATAGAGTATTTTATATATATATATATATATATATATATATATATATATGTGTGTGTATGTGTGTGTGAGAATATACATGTATTTTTATACACACACAAATTTAAATTTATATTAAAAATAAAAATAAATAAGAAGAATTGTATTAATATGTAGTATTTTAGATCTGATGACCTATAAAATAAATCACATTAATTTCCAAGATGATATCTGGATGCAACTTTCTCAACTAAACATGAAATGAGGTTATCAAACATTTGCACACTGCTTCACATTTTACTTAAGAGTAATAAAAAAAAAAAGTTTAGCTACATTTCCACATTGTGTACATACATAGCTTTTTATATATAAAAAAAAAAAAAACTGTACACAGTATATAATACTATGCATGCAGTTCACACTACATTAGTATTGCATACTGAACACATTCAGATGATTTCTTTAACAGAGAACGAGGTCTTGCGGATGGATTGTGGTGTTTTGGTACTTGGAGAAGGGAAAGAGATGTGAAGGGAAGTTGAAGCTGTTGTGAAAGCCTCCTCTTTCCTCACAGTTTGAGACAGCGGAGGCGCTGACACTCTAGAGGAATGCTAACAGACAGACAGTGGGCTGAAACCACAATGGTACATATTTCTTACACTCCTCCTAACACATAGACGTCTCGAGGGTTTAAACCGGGCGCCTTCCTGCGGGATGCAGACTTTTCTCAACCCTGGAGAAAGGTTAGAGGCCTACAGCACTGCAGAAGCATGATGAGATGGGCCAGAACTTACACTATCGCTTTATCACAGTACTACCACAATACTTTTTTTCCTAAGGAGGTGATATGAACATGCGTTTCAAGCTGCCTTCTGTCTGCTGAAAAGACCACGACAGGGTTTTCAACCGAGGAGGGGCCCCAGACTACAAAAGTGTTTGGTTTTTCCCACCTCGTTCACAAAGCCGTTGACACATGACGTGACAAAATGGTGTTTCTATGGCACCAATGCAGAGCAGAGACACAAAACACACCCATGGACCTTCCTGGAGGCCTGTCAGGCATCTTGTGTGGTACTCTACAAATGAACCAATTCAAAAATTACTTTGATATTCACTATCATTTAGCTTGGGGTCATTAAGACACAATAATATTAAGCACCACAACTGATAAAAAGAAATGATTCGTGAACACCAAATCATCATATTAGAATGAATGAAAGGTCATGTGACACTGAAGACTGGAGTAATGATGCTGAAAATTCAGGTTTGCCATCACAGGAATAAATAATATTTTACAATCTATTAAAACAGAACAGTTATTTTAAATGAGAAAAATTTTCAAATTTTCGCTGCTTTTACTGCATTTTTGATCAAATAAATGCATCCTCAGAAAATACTACCAACCTGATTCTACCGTTTTAAAGGAACACTCCACTTTTTTTGGAAATAGGCTCATTTTACAACTCCCCTAGAGTTAAACAGATGAGTTTTACCGTTTTTGAATCCATTCAGCCGATCTCCGGGTCTGGCGGTAGCACTTTTAGCTTAGCTTAGCATAGATCATTGAATCAGATTAGACCATTAGCATCGCGATCAAAACTATACTCTCATTCCGGTTTCCAAATTTGCTGCCGTACCATGGGTGCAGCAGGCGCAATGATATGACGCAGCCTCTGAAAGTAGTCCCCAGCTCAGTAGCCTATGATATAGCTGGGGACTACTTTCAGAGGCTGCGTAATATCATTGCGCCTGCTGCACCCATGGTACGGCAGCAAATTTCCTTGATTATTACGCCAGAATGAGAGTATAGTTCCTAGCCATATCAGCCTAGAAAATCGCAACTTTTCATTTTCCGCTGGTCTTAGTACACGATGTAACTACAGGAGAGTCAAGCTTTAAATAGGAAAAATATTGTAACTCTTTGGTCATTTTTGATCGCGATGCTAATGGTCTAATCTGATTCAATGATCTATGCTAAGCTAAGCTAAAAGTGCTACCGCCAGACCCAGAGATCGGCTGAATGGATTCAAAAACGGTAAAACTCATCTGTTTCACTCTACAGGAGTTGTAAAATGAGCCTATTTCCAAAAAAAGTGGAGTGTTCCTTTAACATTTGTAAAAAACTAACTTTGTGGGATACACAATCTTATAAACAGTGTTGGGGACAGAGTTATGTAAATACAAAATAAAAGTAACTGTCATCTGTTACAGTTACTGAAAAAAAAATGTGTAATTAACAGTTACTTATGAAAATGTTAACAATCACAAAGGAGGTTACATCTGAATATTTTCACACATACAGGTTTAATTGATTTCTTTCCCAAATTGCATTGACTGCTCTAAAATATGAGACACCAATGTTCCAGGAGTTTAGGACATAGAATAGGCCATGCTTATTCGATTTCAATGTATGATTTTAAATCAGTATTTAACCTCAGAATGATCTCAAAGTAAAAAAAGAGGTGCTAAAAACTGATTTTGTGGTGGCGGTGTTCTAAAATGGCATTTTTATCATTTTAATTCAAGTGATAAAAGATTTAGAATGTCTGACAGTAATCAGTGTTGAATACTTCTTTAAGGTTAACCCTGCCTGGTTTAAATGCTTGAAAATGAATAATAAAGTGATTGAAATAGTTACACTACGTATTGCATTTTAAATAGGGTAACTTGTGTAACTATTACGTTACCAAAGTAACCTTCCCAGCACTGCTTTAAGGTTTAGGCCTACATGGATTTAAACACATTGTTTTCTCAAGCTTCAGAACAAAAAAAGCAAGGTTTGGCCCAATTTTCCCATAGCCGCCTTTAAGTGAAATAGGAATTCTTTCCACTTGTGTAATCAGGAGTTTTATTGGATGGCATACCTTGCCGACATCTGTTTCCCCTTTTCTGCACAGCGTTGGACATTGTTCCTCTTGCACTGACCCCTCCTGTCCACTCCACCACTGCATCCCAGCAGCATTCCTCAAATCCCGTTCTACGAACTCAATCTAGCTTGCTCGTTTCAGCGGGAGTTGAGTGAAAGGGAAAGGGTGGAGTGCTACAAATCTAATTTGCTGATCTCTCGCAAAACCATACATGTTCGTTCAAGAGATCAAGTTTGCAGCTGATCAATTTAGAACCCCAGCAAAGTTTCTGGAGTATTTCTGGAGTGTTTAAGGGGGATGGGAGAGTGAAATGAGGGGAAACTGACTGGGGGAAGGTGAGGCCCGTAGAAACGCATGGCTGCCAGTACACACAGAGGCTGTGTGTGTTTAAGGAGCGGCCAGCTGCCGAACCCCCTTTAGACCCCAGCAAACACAGGAAGGTCTCTAGAGGTCACCCAAACACACAAAAGCAGGCACTGGGGGGACTGAAGACTGAGATTTTAGATACAATGCTAAAAACTAGTAGTATATAGAACACTTACAGAGAAGCTGAATGCGCTCGCGGTGCAGCTAACAGGAATGAAGAAGTGCAAAAATAACTAAATCAAGTAGTTAAATTAAAGTAGTTCTTTATATTTTCTGAATATATATCTATCAGTTATTACATCAATAAGCTGAAATAAACCAAATAACTGCACATTATTTATAATGAAAATTATGTATAAATACATATGATAAAAATTAAAATGTTAAAATATTAAGTAGCACAACTGTTTTCAACATGGATAATAATAAGAAATGTTTCTTGAGCAGCAAATCAGTATATTAGAATGATTTCTGAAGGATCATGTGACATTGTAGACTGAAGTAAAGATGATGAAAATTCAGCTTTAGGTCACAAGAATAAATTACATTTTAAAATATATTCAAACAGAAAACAGTTATTTTAAAATGTAATAATATTTCATGATATTACTGTTTTTACTGATTTTTAAATCAAATCGATGCAGCCTTGGTAAGCAAAAAAGACATAAAAAAATCTTAAAATTAAACCCAAACTTTTGAATCAGTTGTGCGTGTATATATGCTAAATAATTAATAAGAATTTAAAAATAAAAAAAAATTATGTTCCTTGTGGTAATAAACACTACTAAATTCACAGCCTGGCTAATAAATTATACCACAAAAACTTGCACTTTGATAGTCCTCCTGTCAGCAGGAGTCTTTCTTCTCGCTTACAAAAATGCTATTCATTTTTTAGTGAGACAATTAGACATGGCCATCGAAATTGAAAGAAGGGTGTGCCTTTTTTCTCTGACTGCCTTTTTTCGCTTCACCGAGACTTATGCGCTGAGAATACAGAGTGCGAACCCTAATTTTGATGAGGAAAAACATAAAAAGTATACAACAAAGACCCCAAAAAAAGTCTCATCAATAACGACAAAAAGTCAAGACGCTGAGTTTTTTTTTTTCTTTTCTTCAAAGCCAGATTGTAAAAAGTGTCCTGGCACCAGGGTGCCAAGCAAATTCAATATGAAGGCAAACGAGGTGACAGCATGGCCTCCGAAAACACAGAGCCATTGAAAAAGAGAGAAGGACACAACAGAATTAAATGAAGGCTGAGCTCATCAAAAAAACATTTCTATGTATAATACAGAAATGCTAAACTCATAAAGGCTGTTTAACGCATCAGGATTGCTTTTTGTAACTTTCATGGTGTGAGTGTCCACAAAAAGTCACTTACAGTAAGTACAAAAAGTCTCACTCTATGCCAAAATATTTAGCAAGAGAGCCTGCAAGCTGTATTAATAGAAAAAAATGCATAAAATGGCAAGTATATATTTATTAATAGAGAGAAGTAATAGAAAACTATTTAAAAATCAATTTTTAAATTTATACAAAATGTAGTTTACTAATAAACTAGTATAGTCATATTTACAAAATATTAATTCATTTATTAAATTATAAATTTTGCATAAATATTAAATACATTTATATAAATATTATATATTTTGCTTATTTTGTGTCAAACAAGACACTGTGACTCATTGCAACATATAAATTGAGAAACTCACTCTAGATAAACTAGAATGCACAGTAATTTTGAGATAAGAGAGGGACATCTGTTTTCTTTGTTGTCTATGGGATTAAAGAGAGTTCATGCATCAAAACGATTGGACAGCGCATGTGCAACCTTGTAACATAGAATATACACATCCACTTTTGATGCCAAACCCTGAGGAGTCACCTGCCAGATTTTTTCCAATTACCCAGTCAAGAATAAAATCCTGCAAAATAACCTCCCCTTTCTGCGTGAGCTTTGAAACATCATACGATTTCACCTGAGGTTTGGCCAGCTCTTCTGACAGGCCGACTCAGCTGTGGATGATATTATCTTTTTATCTGTTGTTTGCTTGTGTAGGCCAAGAACAGCACAGCCTTAATTCAAACAGAATGATCGGCCGCTGCTTCTCTTTTTTTTTTTAAACCCAAGAGTCCAAATCCTTATGCCTCTCTGTTCTGCTTGGCGCTGCGTCTGCACTTCCTCTGACTTTGATAGAGCTCGTGGAGACAAGCGCTGAGAAAGTTCCCGATGAGAAGCGCTGGTGGATCAAAAAGTGAATGAAAGATGCGACTTGACGGTTGTGAAATTGCAAAAATATTGACTCGTTTTCCTGCAGGTCATCTGCTCGCTGACGGCTCTCATGAGAGGGAAGTTATCATTCCCATGGCCTCAACTGACAGCATACAACAGAAATCAGCATGTTAAACAGTCAGTGTCTAATATTTATTATAAGAGCCACATTTGAGACCTTTTTTGGATGTCTTGAGAGATAAAAGCAAATTAAAATGATATTCTAAATATTTTATCTTGCCAAATAAGATGTTCTAAAGGTCTGAAGACAAAAACAAAAGACAGACCAAATGTAAACAGAAATGTAAATTAAGTTACCATGCCAATTAGCATGTTAAACACTAGTTTCATTGAGTCTGTGACGCTTTCAATTTGGACGTAATGCCATTGAATCTTGCTGGCACCATCTCTGGATTTAAGGAGACACGTAGACCAACCTCGCAAAAATGCTGCTATCCTGTTTACTCGATTCATAAACAGGCCAACATAAGTAAATACATCAACATCCGGTGGATATCTGACATTACTTTCAGACGCCCAATGCTTCGTTGGGAGGGAAAAAAAAAAAAAAAAAAAAAAAAAAAAAAACCTCACACGCCCAGACTCGGGGAGTAGAGCTCTTATGTTCTGACAAAGAGCAGTAAGATGAGAAGGTCAGACAGTAGAGAGGAAAGTATTCATCTAACCTAAACTGCCATAAATGCTACATTTAAGTTTATATAAATGTGACAGCAATGAAGCATCAAAACGAATAAAAATCAATAATATTCTCTTTGCTCATACAAAAAAGTAGTGAAATTTCTACAAAAAAAAAAGATAAATAGAGATAATGTCAATGTTTATATGTATATGCGCATATATATATATATATATATATATATAAGGGGTGGAACGGTTCAACTTTTTCACGGTTCGGTTTGCATCACGGTATTAAGAGTCACGGTTTCGGTACATTTCGGTATGTTTAGGGAAAAACTATACTGTCAGTGTCAAATAAAAAAGAAAATAAGAATAATCTATTTAACTACAAGCAACAGCATAAATAAATACAGTAGAGTAAAGATACAAATAAGGTAGGTCTAGCATTAGTTTTTAGGTACAGAAATTGAATAAAGTAATCAAATGTAAAACAGCATTGCATATTTGACTGCATACATTAAAGATTAATCTTTATTAAAGTTACAAAAGCGATTCAATCAAGAGCAGTGAGTGATTTCCTTGTTGTTGCTGTTTGATTAATATTAAGAAAGTGCTGTCACTTTAAGAGAATGCACTGATCCAGTGCACTGATACTGTACGTTCAGCCGGCTATGTCTGCTATAGGATACTTACCAAGACGGGCATTTTGACATAATTTTTGTGTGAATTTGTCCATTCAAACACAATACTTCAGAGAAAGCTTAATATTTGCACGCGTTCTGAGGCGCGAGTTTGCGCGCTTCTGATGAGCGCACGCACAAATCTTCCCACTGCGCGCGTGAGCTCGCGTCCTCTGGCTCTTAAATGTTTAAACTGGCAAAGTTTACATGACTTTAGTTTAAACACAGATATCAACGTGTGCTGTTCAGGTCTCACTTGTGCGCGCACGCTATCAGCACCCGGGTGATGACGGAATAAATGCTCATAACACAGCATACGGCACTCGCATTGAACAAAAGTGAATGGTTTGTATATATATAGGATAGGACAGATTAGAACTGACAGGAAGTGAAGTGGAAGACAGATAGGGGGCGGGATAGGGAAAGGTCTTCTAGTCAGGATTCGAACTCAGGATGCCTGTAACGCAATGCCACACAATGCTGCCCACAAGGCCATTTGTGCCAACTTACTAAAATACTTTTAATACACACACAAATACATACATATACATTTATAACTAAATAACTGAACTATTTGTAATTATATTATTCCAAAAACATTCATTACTAATAATTTTGTATTTACATTAAATCATACGCAATACAAATTTTTGTTATCCATAACCCAAGATACAATTCCTCAGTTTATGAAGGGATCCTTCACCCAAAAATATAAATTGTGGTTCATCATATAAAGTGATCATCGTATCTCTTCACAATGCATGGATTAAACTGCTTGATACACTTTGGGTTTGGACCTTTTTGGTAATCTAGACTGTTCACAAACCCCTGTGAAGCACCACCCTGACTGAAAGCAATGTTCTTTGACTCACGTAAGCTTTAAATGTTCCCACCCTGATCTGGCTACAGTAGTATGCTGCTCCGCCTGGGACGGCCAAAGGTTTGTCTAACCCGACCAGAAAGCTACAAGTTGAAATGGTGTCTCAATTGACTGCAAATTCGGAAACAATGTGTTTTCTCAGGGGTACATATGGGATGCATTGCGAGCAGACAGCAGAGTCAACAGCTGCCGGTGACTACTTACCACAACACTGCTGCAAAAAAAACTGGGACAACCGCTGCTGTATTACGTTAATAATCCGTGAACATCTCCAGAACAGGAGCGGCGAGCTGGGCGTCTTTCCCCTTCACTACCCTCCCGCTGACAGATGTGGGACAGTGGCGAACATCCCTCAGGAAATGAGACGGATTGTGGTGGCAATAACTGAGCTACAGGACAGGAACGACTAGGACGGCTGAGTGAAACCAGGCCGAGGGTGCCAGACGCTACACTTTCACAAGTCTCACTTGTAATGTGAGAAAAACAGAGAAAGAGAATCCGCTTGTGAAAGCATGAAGCACTCATATAACATTTCTAGGGCAATAATGATAAGTGATAATAAACAGCATTTTGTAGTCGATAAAACAACTGATTTACTTTTTTGTGTTTTAAACCTTTCAGTGTTGCATAAAAGCTAAGAAACTGGGCTTTATAATGTTTACAAGCAATCTGACCAAATCTTAACAACTCGCAGGAACGATAAAAATGTTCACTTACAAAATATGATAATCATAATAGCAGCAGGCAATAACATCATAAATATTAAATTATGTCATATATTGTTAAAACAGTCTGACAAAGGAGAAAAGAATTGGTGAATAAAGTCATTATTTTTGTTTTCTTTGCGCACAAAAAGTATTTTCATAGCTTCATAAAAGGTTGAACCACTGATGTCACATGGACTATTTTAATGATGTCCTTACTACCTTTCTGGGCCTTGAACATGATAGTAGAATTGCTGTCTATGCAGGGTCAGAAAGCTCTTGGATATCAAAAATATCTTAATTTGTGTTCCGAAGATGAATGAAGGTCTTACGCGTTTAGAATGACATGAGGGTGAGTAATTAATGACAGAATTTTCATTTTTGGGTGAACTATGCCTTCAATATATTGTGAACCTCTAGCAGAAAAGCCAGAGATTTTGGATTTGGTTTCCTATTATTTTCTCCAAGGAGTCTAAACCATCAGGGAGGTCTACAAGGTGATGTTATAATAAGTATGGATGTCACAACACTGTAAATCTAGCGCTGTGCTCTAAACAAATGCTAATGGTTCTTTTTCAAGGGAAACTGACTTGATGGTCTTTTAAAATGTAACCATTAAAACATTTTTGCACACACAACCATCTATTCTTCTAATTCATCACAATTAACAGCAATTTCGAGCGTTTCTGCAGTCCGTCAATGCCCTGCTGGCCTGTAAAAATCTTACATTTGAGCGTATTTGTTTTCTCAAACAAAATTACTAAAAAACTGCATGAGTGAAAGAATTGCTGGAGAGTGTGCGCGGCGCTGGCCACAGGAGATGGAAAATATTACGAAAGTCAGGTGTCTTTTATACCCCTATAATTCAAGTGAAACCGTGTGTCCTTGGAGCCTGGAACATCAAAGTTTAAGACCTCATGGTGAAACAGCCAGTAACAGCAACAAACTGTTACCAGGCAATTAACTATAGTGCTGTTTGGCTTGGACTACCACTGGCTGGATTTGGCCTGCACAGAGGCGCAAACTTGCAATTCTGTTGCATTTGAGCGAATTCTAGTGAGAAAACTAGAGCGGAGACCAGTCGCTGTACCTACGTCATGGACGCTAGCTGTATATTATAGTTTTTCTGCCCAATATTACAGAAGTCGACATAACTGTATGTGTATGCGTGCAACTGAGTTGCACATAATATTCTATTCAAACGTACTATAATATGCCTCCTTCCTGCCTGGGAAGGAAGTTCTCTGGATGTCTGCCAGACTTGTGTGGGACATCCATCACCTGTACGAACTGCATGTAAGCAGAGCTGCATTTGAAGCTCACAGCCTCTTCAAAGCAGCTTATTCTACCACTACCATCCAAATCAAAAGCCCTCGCTCTGATGGGCCTTGGATGTGCCGCTAACTCATAGACAAAGGAGCTATCATTAGCATGGCCAATGTTTTAGCGAGAGGCCCCTCGCTGGAAAAACCCTGTGCAAATCAAGTTTCACGGCTCCCGCCGGCCACAATGTGCCAGGGCCATTGGTGCAAACGCTTTGGGGGGACTTTAGAGAAAAGCATTATTGATCCTCTTCACACTTATGTTTTTTTTGCCAGCATCCATCAGCAGACGAGCCCTCGGCCACCTCACATCGTTCCACCGCAAATAAAGCCCTCTTTCAAGCTGTTGCTTTTCATTGTCACGGTGTTGCCATACTGAAGGGCCATCAAAATGCACTTCAGGATTCATTGTAGTCAAATGGCTTTATTGAGACGAAAATTAAGACTTTTGGGAAAGGGAAAAAGGGAAGAATGTAGCTATTAAGCAACGTGAATGGACAGAATACAGAATAAATATACTGAAAAATAAATACACATAAAATGAAATACAAAGGGCTGACTGGTATACATCATGTATCTAGAATTTTTATAGACTATTTAGAATCTAGTTGTCATTAAGTTTTTATATTTTATTGTATTTATTTTTTTATTGTAAAAATAAATTAGTAAAAGAATAATATGTATACTAATAACAACAAATTTATAAATACACACACACACACAACACATACACACGTGTGTGT
>JAFVLL020038841.1:0-11594 GCA_021397915.2 Tor tambroides
TTTTAAATAGACTGCAGCAATTAATATTTTGTCACACATTATTTTGTTTAGTTCAGAATCGTGGGAGAATCGTGATCTCTATTTGAGACACAAAATCGTGATTCTCAATTTATCCAGAATCGTGCAGCTCTAGGCCTCGTTGACCTGAGCTAACGCATCTCAGTGTTAGTGAAAAAACATTATTTAAAAATCATTTTGGCAATGCTCACTCAAAAACTGAGGTGCAGAAGCACAGATAAATCAGCCTACAATCAAAAACCTGTGCTAATTGAAAGAAAACAAGTTGATTATAAAGACTGAATCCAGTATTTGGTAATAATATGTCAATGAGAAATTGTTAAGAATTTTTTTGAAGGTTGGTCATTTTTGACTGGGAACACCACAAGTGTAAGAATGTGGGGGGAAAAGTCCCCAAAATGTAAAAAAAAAAAAAAAAAGGGGGGGGGGGGCGGAAGTTGTTATACCCTGTGTGAACAAAGTCAATAAGCTTTATTCCAATATGATAACATTTACGAGCATTTTCAGAAAAATGAAAAACCTCCCTAGGTCAAAATGACCAGAATACAACATGGGGTTTAAATATGAAGAAGCAGATAATTGAAGTGATTATTTGATTGAGCTACCTTTTGTTGAAGAGCAAAAAGGAAATTAATATTAATGAATTTAATCAATTAACATTAAAATTAACATTGAAACTAATAAAGCAATTTTGATCAAACTCTTCTGTGTTCTAATTGTATTACTTTTTTAATTACTACTATTGTATGAATGATAAGAGCCGTATAGCTTCAAAGCACACTATCCACTCCAACTCTTACTAACTTGTAATTAATGAAGTTTGTCTTTTGTCGGAGTGGGTTTATTGTGGTTACACTGAAAAGCCCTGTTATCCACTCTGTTGCACATCCATGTGGCAGTCGTACGGCTTGCAGACATGATGTGTCATCGAAGAATGTTCTCCTTGGCTTAGTCCAAGCACGGCCACAGAATTAGGCCTGAGCCTATATGGAAAATGCTTGACTGATGAGAATGCATCACCCACAGCCCTCACAGAAAGTATTCAGACAGTATGCATTGTGTGACCCTCCCAAATCAATCTTCTCTGTCATAAACACAGCTTTGAACATAAGCTGTGTTTTAAAACATGGACACCACGGTGCCCTCAGGATATGGCGGTATTAGTTTATGAGTGCACGTGTTTCAAGTAAGAACAATTCAGGGGTCTGGTTTGTGTGGGGTTTTTTTTCTTTCTGTGTGTGTTGTCATTTCTGTGTTGTCTGAAACTGAGGAAAAATGCATCAGTCATTTTGCTAGAGTGAACTTGGGGAAGAGCTGTTTAACCTTAACCTTTGCTGAAAGCAAGGAGTGTATCCTTTCTCTACTTCCCTTTGTTCTCTTTTCTCCTCTGTTATTCTTTCTTTTTCAGAGTTTTTTGATAAATGATACCATGATGCCATGATGCTTCACAAGCACATTTCTCCAACCAGCTCTCTAGATTATAATCTAAATGAGTGGAATATCCTTGTAGGATCTTTTATTCCAATGTAATTTAAGATGACAGCTTCTCCACATCTGGACTGAAGTCATCTGAGCTTTGATGTGAGCGTGATGTCATATCCTCAGTATTTATGAATCTTTTTGTTAGTCTAAAGCAGGTCTTAGCCTGAAAATCACTTCTTTTGTTTTTAGACTTTCAGCCAGCAGACTCAGTTTGTTGACATATCGTTGTAAGGACAGGAAGTAAGCCAAATTCTCTCAGAATATCAGTAAAAATTTCCATTGGATAGCTCATGTATGGGTTAATATTGTTGGCTAATGGTTCAGAAACAATCATAGTGTTTTGAGAGGTGGATTTTAGTCTGTGTCACCAGATAGGGGTCTGCATATGTGTTTCCAGCATGAAACTGTGACTGATACAGCTTGACTAATAGCCATAAATAATGTGACAACCACCATGAAATTGGCAGGAGTGCTACGTAGAATGTAGCTGTCCATTTAGAACTGTTATATTGCAGCAAAAAGAGTACATTAAAGAATATATCTATATTTAAAGAAAATTTGATTAAGAATTGCCAAAATTTCATATGCGAGAAACCAACAAATCTGGTGAAAGTTTGGAGCATGTTCACATTGGAATGTGTTTACTATGAGACCAAGGGAGAGTAAGGGAAGAGGGGGATGTTTAATCCTGTTGGAGCAATTACATGTTCCCGGAAAAAGGCTTGCAGTCCTGGTGCAGTACTCGTTACACAGTGTGTAAATCAGCTGTGCTTCATGTGCATGTTCAGTCATCAGAATCCTCGCTTAACCTGTTGACTCACTCTCCTCCTTTTTAACAGTGTTGGCAGAATCAGTTGTAAGTATAGTTTTGTTAGTTTGCCTGATGTCAGTGTCATCTCATGTAATTTTGCATGCTCATTTCTCATATTTTTACATTTAGATTACCTTTGTCATCTGACATTCCCTTAAAATTAAAAATACCAATAATTTAATAACACTTTTTAATGTAAACTTTCACATCTCAAAATAAACATCAGTTTTTCATACTGTAAACATTATAGAACTGTTATACCTAAAACTTGCAATATTTAAAATGCAATATTTACTCTAAATGGTACAAATACATTCTCTCTCTCTCTATATATATATATATATATATACACACTATAAATCTGATGTACATTATCGTTCATATTTTTGGTGTCAGTAAGATTTTTAAGACATTTTTAGTGTTATTCAGCAAGAATGAATTAAATTGATCAAAAGTGTCAGGAAAGACATTTACAATGTTATAAAAGATTTATTTTTAAATAAATGCTCTGTTGAACTCTTTTGTAACTATTAATCTAGAAAAAAATGTATCATGTTTCCACAAAAATATAAAGCAGCACAGCTGTTTTCAACATTGACTATAAGAAATGTTTATTGAGCACCAAATCAGCATATTAGAATGCTTTCTAAAGGATTGTGTGGATTATATTTAACAATGTAGCTGTTTTACTGTATTTTTGATCAAATAAATAATGTGTAATGTTATACTTTTTCAAAAACATTGAAAAAGTACTTCACACGACTTCACAAAATTTGTCCTCAGGGCCAGCAGCACACAGAAACCTCATAATAATCATCATAAAAACAAAAATAAAAACTCAGACCTATAATAATAAATTAATAATGTTATACATGTAATCTGATAAATAGCACAGTGCATATAAAATAAATAATATAAATAATGTAATAGCTGTAGAGATTAAAACCAAAAGCATGTTAAAACATCTTGTAAATGAAGTCTGCACTCCAATCTGAAGCTTATGGTGATGGATCAGTTCTCACAAAGTAAACTAGCTGCTCTGCCAGGTGGGTTTCAGACCTGCTCATTGTAAATGGTGCTTTCTGAGTACCTCTCTCACATTTGATTAAATGCAGCATTCAGCAAGATTTATTTGTCTCATTTTAAACAATGCTGCGCACTAAAACACAAGGCTGCAACCCGGGGGCATGAGATATGTACAAGCACATAAACATTAGCAAGCACACAGTATACTCTGTAAATTAAGTCATTCAGCGCCCACAGGAAATGAGCATGTTAAAGAGGGAACACAATGGTGGACATTATGGGGGTTATGACTGCACCTTTTAAGACCAGCTGACTTGTTATGACCTCTCTAAGACTGAACAGGTCTGTTTCTCCATACGGTGAACTGATTTCCTGAGTGACTGCTCTCACACAGACTTACCTCAGAGTTGCTAAGACCTCAACAGAGCTAATGATTAATACTGAAAAAATGCACCTAGACAACAGAGCCTTTTGTTTACAGGCTCGTTTTTCATCTGTACCTGCTGCGTTATCCAAAACAGATGTTTCTGGGATCCATTATGCAATCTGGGTTAGACCTAGTCCTCCTGTGACTTACCCACCCTCCTATCTTTCAGGAAAAAAACTGAAGTTTTGTTGAGAATGTACTTAATGGGCCTAACATGTTTTTCCTCTTACTTTTAATTGTTTGGCAGAAGCAATAGACCTTCTTGATCATCTGTGGCAGGTGGCTAATCACAGCAATGCGTCAGTAACACAGGAAAGCCAAAGATGTCCAGTCCTGCATGTAGGCCAGTACTCCACCCTCTCTATACCACTACGGCAGGTGTTTGGACACAGGTATGCACATTTATTGTCTCCTGATATATAAAGTTTTTTTTCAGTTTTTCTGTTTAGTTTGTTTGTACGTCTATCAATCTTAATACATATACAGTATAACAATTTTGGTAACACTTTAGTATAGGGACCAATTCTCACTATTAACTAGTTGCTTATTAGCATGCCTATTAATAACATATTACATACATGCCTATTAGTCGGTAAGTCGTGGCCTAATGGTTAGAGAGTCGGACTCGTAATTCAAAGGTTGCGTGCACCGAACCCCCAACTGCTCCCTGGGCGCCGCAGCATAAATGGCTGCCCACTGCTCCGGGTGTGTGTTCACAGTGTGTGTATGTTCACTGCTGTGTGTGTGCACTTTGGATGGGTTAAATGCAGAGCACAAATTCCGAGTATGGGTAACAATTCTTGGCCACATGTCACGTCACTTCATTTCATTAATAACATCATTAGTACTTATAAAGCACATATTCTGCATGACCATATTCTACATCCATAATCCTACCCAATACCTGAACTTACCAACTACCTTACTAACTATTAATAAGCAGCAAATTAGTAGTTAATTGAGGCAAAAGTCATATAGTTAATGGTTTGTAAATAGCGAGAATTGGACCTTAAAATAAAGTGTGACCACAATTTTGTGTCCTTGCGAAAATAAGCTCAAAACCACTTTGTGATTTGATGTTATGAAACTTAGTTTTTTTTCATTTTATATACTGTATGATATTATTTCTTAAATTATTTCTAAGACTTTCTCTCTCATTTCATTCTCAGGTTTGGTGATGAGTTTAGTTTGCTGTTGCATCTGCGTAGCTCCCAGTCTGAAGACCGCAGTGTGCTGACTTTCCTCTGTCCAGATGGACACATTCTCCTGCAGATTCGCATCAGTGCCTACACTTTTACCTTTATCAGTACCCAACAACGACACTATGAGTGAGTCTTCACTTCATTGACAGACATGGAGAGTTTTTGGGAAACACTTTACCTGTAATTTTATCTCTTATATTTACCATGGAAATATTAGAGAGTCCCTGTTTTCTGTTTATTTTATTTTATTTTATTTTATTTATTTTTATATATATTTCTGTTAGAGCATCCAAACAGTTATTCACCTAATAAAAACACGTATTTCCTGACAAGACAAGTTGGAAAGCAGACAAGTCTATGTATTTGCCAATGTTGAATTATTCTTATCCATCTGAAAACTCAATTACTTGGTGGTCTTCATTATTTTGTGGTTCATACTTTGGTCCCAAAGCTGTCATCTTGGCAGGAAAAAGATAATTAAAAAGGCACATCTCGGTGAATCCTGTTATGTAACCACAGTGTGTTTATTCTCCTTCTCCTCTCTTATTTTCTGTTGCTTGCTTTTGAATGTCATTGACCTTCTTTGTTGCTCTTTCATGATGACAAAACCATCCTCATCGTCTGCTCATTCTTCATGTCATGAAAGTATTAGTTTTGGCCAATGGTTAATTTTTTAACACAAGTACAGACCCCACTGTGTTGAGGAGTTCTGTGATATATTAAACCAAGATTTCTGGATTTGGCTTAGACTTAAGCCAAGCCTTACAGTGGAGATGTGTAAATGAGGCATAGGATTTAACTCATGGCCTCTCAAAACTAATATTTGGACCTGTCGCCTAATTACCCACCTGCAGGACAAAATAAATGGAAGTTTTACGCTCACATTTTACTTGTTTGTGCTTCTCATTTATTATGAGGTGACATAACAATGCCATAATGTTCTTATATGGGTTTCTGTTTAGTTTAAGCTTGGATATACCAAAAAAAAGTCATTTGTCATTATACAGACAGGAAGCGTTATGGCTCTGAATGTTTTGCCAGGAAATTTAATGGCTTCTGCTTTCCTTGGGCTCCCCTGACTCTCCTTGTTCTCCGATGCTCTAGCATGCGATTTGACCAGCCCACCCTGTCAAGAAAAGTAAATAAAGTAGTTTGTTTTTAAAACCCGTCCTGTCGTTCCCAGGTTCCCTGTGGCAGTGCTGTCTGATGGGGGTTGGCACCGCGTGGCAGTCAGCGTCTCCTCGGGCCGGTTGGCGTTGTATGTGGATTGCTCCATGGTTGAGAGCGTAGACTGGGCTTATAAGGACGGTTTGGGAATCTCCACTGATGGCCTGGTTATGGTGGGAGGAATCATTGAGGGTTTTGAGACACCTTTTGAGGTCAGTATGCAAATATACAAGGATGTAGTACCTATCACTTACTGTGTGATGAGAATAATGTGTCCTTCATCTCACCAGCTCTCAGCACATGACACATACACTAAATACATCTCCAGACGTTCCCAGTCGTCATTTAAACCCAAAGTCAAGTTTATGGAGAATGAGGGTCTCTCAGTGTATAGGAGTTACTATACCCCAAGCTGAACATCTGCGTTTATACTCATCCAAGTTTCCAGAAGGATTGGACATTCTGTTGCTGACAAGCGAATAGAGATTTTACATTTTTTGTGTGCAACTATCTGTTACTAATTGCCAGTACGGTTTCTTACATAAATAATATCTGATGCAAAGTTGAACAAGAGTATGATTTGTTGGTTCATAATATAGCGTGTCATAACATGAATCATTTCATGTAGCACTCAGTTAATGAATGATTTTAATAAAGAATTTATTAAATAAAATTCATCATGATCTTGTCCCCAATTGTAAACTCGATCTTTTCCCCATAGTGCAGGTTTCCTAAATTCGAAGTTCCTAATCCTTTAATGCATTGTTCATACTGACAGACATTTATTTGTAGAAGTGAATTCTGAGTGAAAATTTACTCCAAGATTAATCCAAGATTTAGATGAGTTTGTTTTTTCTGCAATTTAGCATTTCATGATTTGTGAATGGGTGCCGTCAGAATGAGAGTTCAAACGGCTTATAAAAACATCACAATGATCCACAACATGAACCTAGTCCATCAATTAACATCTTGTGAAGTGAAAAGTTGTTGCATTGTTGTAAGAATCAAATCCATCAAGGCTTTTCAACTTTAAACCTTCACTTCTGGCCAAAATATGAGTCCATGATAACGCTTACTCCAGTGAAAAAGTCCCCAGCTGTCTCTCACATCAAAATCCCATGACATACTTGTTTAGAACTGTTTTGGCTTATATACGGTGCTTGATCTGTGCATATTTCTCTCCTGATTCAGGCGAGACAATTTTTTTCACCGGAGAAAGCATTATTATAGGACTAGAATAGTAGAACTAGTATTTTATCTGGAAACAATTGTTTGATCTTAAAAATGTCTTAATGATGGATTTGTTTCTTATAAACATGCAGCTTTTCACTACACAAGATGTTATTTAATGGACTGGAGTCATGTGAATGAATAGTGGTTTATTGTGATTGTTTTATCAGCTCTTTGGACACTTATTCTGACGGCACCCATTCACTGTAGAGGATCCAATGGTGAGTAAGTGATTTAATGCAAAATTTCTCCAATGAAGGAAAAAATCATCTTGGATGGCCTGAAGGAGAGTAAATTTTCAGCAAATTTTCATTTTTGGATGAACTACTTTAATTTGTTGCTACTGTGTACGGAGTAAAGGAGTCACTTCTACAACCCTCAACACATGATTGTTGACATTTAAAAATGTTGTTGTCTCCGCTATAAACAAGAATCATATATGCCATCTTAGATTAACCTGTTTGGCATATAAATGATCAGCGGTTGGGGGTAAAAACAAAAAGGCATTTTGGGAGATTATTTTGGCCTTGTAAAATGGATTTCAAATTAAATTCCCGTGTTATGCTGAAGGGCAGGCATTTTAATGGAAGTAGGAGTATAGTTTAGACAGCTGTGCACAAGTTAAATGCCCTTTTTTAGTTGTGTTATACAGGGAAAGTTAATACAGCATGAAGTCTAGGCTGAGTCTCAGAGAATGACATCATAGAGTCCAAACGTCCCATTTACACACTCACACACTGAACTCAGTCATAAGGTGACATGATTAGGGTTTGCATTTACCCAACTTCTAGGGCGACACTTCATAATCATAACAAATATCATTGTTTTATGTTTAAGAGATTATTGAACTGTCATCTGGACTCCAAGCATTGATTGATTCATATGTGTTCATATCCAAAATAACTTGTTTATAAAAGCATGTATGCGTATGTGTGTGTGTGTGTGTGTGTAAGCAGGCATGCATGTATGCACTGTGTGACCATATGGTTTGTGTGTATGCATCTGTATAGGTATAATAGTTTCATTTGCCTCGCATCTTTAGGGTGATCTGATGCAAGTGACATTTCTGATGGGAGAACCAGATGCAGCTCGAGACCAGTGTGCCGTTTTGCAACCCCAGTGTGGCGGAACCGGACACAAACCACCTCGCTCTCCTCGCATACACACTGAAGAGGTAAGTGAGCCATACTGTACAGGGAATGTCATGCAATCTACCCACACTTGTGTCTTCTGAGTTAGACTAGGTTCTACCAAGTGACCGATGAATTCACTATGACTTAAACAACAAAAGATATAGGAAGTGTATTTATATTATTGCTTGTGTTATTTATATTATTGTGTATAATATATTGTGTGCTCTACATTTCATTTCCTATCTGTACTTCAGTATTCATTCATCAAAGAGTTCTACAGTATCTACATAGTTCAGTCATCGTTTCCCTTTCCCTTCCCAGGAGCTTCTGCTGTCCTCAAATGACCTGGAGGACTTATTAGTGGCAGCAGAAGACAGTGACTCTATTCGTGCAAAACTGACTGTAAGTAGCAATACTATGCTGCTGTGCCATAGTAACTAAGTTACTTCTCATATGAAGTAAAATTTATAGTCCAAATTGATACTGTTATTTACTCACCTTCATGCCATTCCAAAGCCATATGACCTTCTGTAAAACATACAAGAAGACATACTGCAGAATGTCCATAGTGGTCTTTTCTATAGTACAAAAAAAGAGGACTGTCACACTTTTGAAAATGACGAAGAAGCAGCATAAAAGTGGTCTGTTTATTCTCTTCATCCCAAAAAGCTTTGTACAACTTCAGAAGACTATATAGAAATAAAAATATAGCAGATGAGTCTTATGAACCACATTTATGGTACATTATTTTGCTTTTTGCTTATTTTGGAAGATAAGGGGGGATGATGACAGAATTTTTGGTAATGTAACTCTTTAAATACATATCCATTCAATTAACATTAAATTACCTGGCAAAAGATCAAACAACATAAAGATACTATTAAAATATTGATGTTGGTATTCCCTTAGAGTTTTATAAATTAATTGGATAAGGAATTGATCAATCCTTTCTGCTTTGGGCACATCAAGACTTGCTTTCGTGCAAGTCAAACAGTTAAGAGTTAAGAGTTGTTATTGCTCACAGAAAGTGCTGAAAAGCATTGTTTTGAAAATCATATTTTGATTGCATGTTTGATGTGGATACAACAACCATTACATGTGAACTGTCAACTTATATTACCACTCAACACATTTTAAACCTTGTTAAAAGCTGTATTTGTATTTGCACACCTTTCCTGTCAGGCTGATAGGAATTTAATGTCTAATTTGCGGTTTTTACATGTACAAAATCAAAAGAAATTCCTGATGAGAACAAATGACAGTCTTACAGTCGTCCAACATACTGTGAACCTGTAATCACATATCAAAACCAAGTGGGCTTTCCAAATCTTTTTTGTCTCTTCTTAAGCCAAATAAAGATGGTGTGTGGTGTTGCTGAGCTATGGCAGTCCAGTCAGTCCAAGTGTGTTTGCCAGCTGTGAGCTATTTGGCCAGTGGATTCATGGTCATTGTGGGCTGTGACTCAAACTTAGAAACTGCAGATATGTGTATTGATGGACTCCATATTCATATGATTCAAAACCAAATGTTTCTTTCGGTGAGAATGTAGCATAGCATGTTTAAAACATCTAGCACTTCAGTCAATCACCTGGACTCCATTATCTTATGTCAAAAAGGTGGGGGATTTCAAAGACTAAAGAACACCAGATTTTTTTTAATTACCTGTTTTATTTTTCCAGTTTCAGTGTCTCTTGTGGCATAACCTCTTGACTATGAAACTTTTTGTTGTGGTGTTTCGCTTTGATGCCTCTGCCATTTTTGGTTTGCCTGTTTCCTGGTCTCATGCTCCCAGTGGAATGCATTAATAAGAAACTTATGGCTTTCTTTGATCCCTTTAACCGAACAGGAGGTCAGGGGTCAAAGGTAATTGCTAATCTAGCTTGTCACTCATTTTTAGTGTCACAGCTTTGAGGCCAAGTTCATGAATGTTTAGTTGGATATGTGTATGTATGCATATTTTTGGGTCAGGTGACCAAATGATAGACTTGACCAATGGAGATTTGTAAATGCATGTACCTTTTTTGCCAGTTTAACTATGTAAGCACCATGAATCAAAGTCTAAAGCAGGTCCCTGTCGAGACATGGAGTTTTTCATGTTAATGTCATAGTAGATGTTTGCTTGACCCAGTTGGCGAAGTGTGTGTGATTGTCAGAGTCCATAATGCATTTGTGTTTCTGTCTGTTTCTGTTTCTTTTGGGTTGTTCTGCTCAGTCTGCAGAGGCAGTATATATGGCGGTGTTAGTGTGTTTAGAAATAGCCTCGTTCTTCCCGTGGGTTTCGTTTGGCAGAGGCGGGCACTGTAATTGAATTACTCTGCACTAAAATTAGGTTTGAGTTGGACGGAGAACTCCTCTAGGGAAGTGTCAGAATTACTAAGACAGGCTGTGAAGTATTCAACATCTCCAGACGTGCCTTTGAACTCACTCTCTCTATGAGTGTAAAGTAAAAAATGTAAGATTTGTGTAGGCACTTTATTTGTTTATGGACAAAAGTGTGGACATGCATGAGACATTTCCAACTGTCCTTAAACTAAGCACTTTGGAAATGCTGTTTATACAAGAACCTGAGCATCTAATTTTTCACATCTTCTTCCTTATTTCAGGGACAAAGTTTGAAGGTTAGGCTGAGTGCATTTTGTTTGTTCTATCATCTCTATTATTTTCTGATCAAAGGAATATTATTATTAGCTCTGGAGAAGGCAGAGATTTGGACTAATATCTAAGTTGTCATATCCCACCCAGCTGAGACATTCAGACTAGAGCTGTAATCGGGCCTTAAAAGTTAGGCCCAATAGGGCCCGAACCCGACAGAATTCGGCCCGAGCCCGACAAGTACATTTTGATTGACAGCTTTTTAAAAGCCCGAACCCGTTTACAGCCCGACATTATTCAAATGTGCGCACGCACACAGCTCTTTTGCCTTTTGTCAAGAATGAGTCATTTATAGGTGTTTTAACATAATTTATTCATGACTAATGTAGGCTGTAGGCCACTTTGTTCCACAAGTTGGAACAAAGAAATAAAATAAGTCCTCTGTAACATCGTAACATCTCAGCACTCTAATTCCCTGTCGTTTTGCTGTCATACTTTAACAGAAT
>JAFVLL020038842.1:0-60099 GCA_021397915.2 Tor tambroides
TCATCTCTTCATCAGTCAGATGAGTGTTGAAGAATCCTGGAGTGTCGATGATGGAGATGTTTCTGTCTTCTGCTATTCCTGTCTGTTTCTCACTCTCTCTGGTTCTGCTCTCTTTAAATGCGTCTCGACCCAGTATTGCATTTCCTATTGAACTCTTTCCAGCACCAGAGACTCCCAGCAGCACAATCCTCAGATCCTGTGAATCACCTGCAGTCAAACAGATCATGGCATTAGCTGGAGCTCTTGATGTTTATTTAATTAATTATTTATTTATTTATTTATTTATTTATTTATTTATTTAATCACAGGTTTTCTTTGCTATTTCACCAGATACATTTATTCACTCATGTGCTGAGATATTACTTTTGTGATTGTACAAAATCACAGTACAGCTTGATCACCAATGTGAATTGTTCATCCATCCAGTGCTTTATAGCATTTACCTGCATCAGTGTTGACACAGAAGTGATGGCTAAACTAAAAGTAATTAACTAACTAAAATTAAATAACTAGCTATCTAACTAGCTAGTACGTTAGGCATCTCCAAGCAGCTGCAAATAGCTAAGCAGCCAACATTTACATCCCTGTAAACACCAACACAATACACAGATACCAGTAGTGTCATTTCTAATGGATTGTTATTTTTAGCTTTTCAGGTTAAACTGATAAAAATGATTCTGTGGTGAAGTAAATACTACATAACAACAAATGTAATTTCTACATTAAATAATTTAGTTCAGGCAAGAATTTAAAAAAATAAGTAAATTCTATATTCGTACTTAATTTAAGCTTGTAGAAACTTATGTTTACAAGGATTCTTTAAGTAAATATCAAAGTTATGATCCCGTTTTTCCAATCATGCACTGGGGCATGAATATTATTTTTTAAAAAGTTAAATTTTTCACTGTTTTCTAGTTGTATTTACACTGTTTTTATGGTTGCTTTTGTTTAGTATCTTGCTGTTTTGTGACATCTGGAGTTATTTTTTTTTTTTTTACTAAAAATGACCCATTCATGCTCAAACACTATGATTGTTACCGTCATTGTGTATGGTGTACCAAGTATTGAGGTTTCTGTGTTCATTTGGGTAGCAATTATATTGAATGGACTTATAAACTTAAAAAAAAAAAAAAAATTAATAGCTTGTTTACTTACATGTTTATAAGTGAGTCACATGCTTTAATAGCATACATTAATAGTACTACGTTGTTTAAGTTATATAAACCTGACTGAATGAAATATAGCTTACTTGAGTACTGCAGATTTAACTTTGAAAAACAATGAAATAACTCACTGAGCTCTAACTGGCCAAGTTAAATTTACTTATTCCCTTTGCTACGTAGATTTTGCTTAATTCAGTGCTTAAATTTTACTTAAAATATGTGTGTGCAAAAACTTGCAAAAGAAAAATTAAATAAATCTTACTCTTTTTTTCAGTGCAGTAAATTACTGTTTTTTTAACAGCACTTTTTTTTTCTTTTTTTTTTACAGTGATAAACATTACTTAAGTAAAATAAACAAAGAGTCAATAAAATTTAGTGGGAATTCCCAAGTAAACTGAACTTAAAAATTTCTATTTAAAGCTACTAATAATTATGTTTAGGCTTTTACTTGTCAATTTTTTTGTAAATTAACTAGCCTTTTCTGAGTGAAAATTGTTTCCAAGTTTTTTTTAAATAGATCCTACTCCAAATTTTTTTCAGTAATAGTTAACACCGTGAGAACTGACGTGTGAATACAGAGATTGAGACTGGTGGCATTTCACCAGCTGTGCCACATTCCTTTTGTTTAAGCATAGCCGTTCAACTTGAACCTTCAACCTCACTATTATTATAACATCATACTGTATGTTAAACATAACCCTCTGGACTTGTATACTAAATTTAATAAAATGTATTAAAAGACATTGACATTCTCAATGTACTCAATGTAATACTGTAAGGTTGTAACATTGCCATTAAGTACTACTGAAGATTATATTCACTATTTACATTCTGATTTCTACTCAGTGCTGTCAAATACCAGAAACAGAAAGCACAGTATAGAATTCATTTTTAAGTATTGTATAACTGTATTCTGTATCACATTAGGTTATTTAGTTTAGACTTACCTTGATATGCTGATGCCATTATGTGTCTTGCCATTTGTTTTTGTTATTCAAAATCTCTCTGTATTTGTCTGTGTGAACCTGACACAAGAAATGCATCTACACTTCCTCATACTCTAAGACAATAATGGTGACACCCATTGGCAGCATCCGTGACCTGCCAATGTTTACTTAGTCTTATAATATAAATATATATTATAAGTATATATTTTTTATATACTCGTATATAAAAAAATACATCACACACATGCTATTATTTCAGTTTCGTAGAGAATTCAGCTGTAAATTTATTTCTTATGGCTCAACAGTGTGTGTGTGTGTGTGTGTGTGTGCATACCAGTCATCATTTAGAAATAAAGTGGACTAAATACAGTTTTATTTTCATCTGAGAGCCAACTAAACAAGCACAACAGCACTGTTAGAAAATGAGGCAGGGTTGGCGAATCAAAATGCCAGCAACAAACAGATTCAAATTGTTTGGGTCACACGTGAATAGTGACAAATTGGTGGGAAAATAACTAGTATTGATAATCAGAATAATGGCAAGTAGCATGTGAATGTGACTGAAAAAGGTCACCTAAACAACTTTTACAGTTAGTTCTTACAATGATAACAGTCTTGGATTTGCTGAATAGTCTCTTATGACTCCATGCTGCCACCTACTGCTTTGGTGTGAACAGAAAAACATAGTTGCAATGTGGCTTTCTAATGAATATGCAGTATAGTGTATGTGTTTGTGGTGTGCTTGTATGTGTTTGCATGACTGTCTCTCTCTCTCTCTGTGTGTGTGTGTGTGGGCGTTTGCATAAGTGCATGCTGTATTTATGCTGCGTGTGTGGACATAATTATGAGATGATATTGTCTGTCGCTCAGATGCTGATTTACTCCCACGTGAGAACAAAGAGAGTGTTTCTACAAACACAGATGAGAGTCCAACAACAGCACAACACACACAGACGCTCCTCAGACACTGTAAGTACTGAAGAAACTTGAAATCTTGCAAAATAATTTCTTTGAATTATACCTCTAAACAGTTTTTTTTTTTTTTTAATTAAGTTGCTGTCAGTTTTAGTAAGTTCAGGTTTAGTGAGTTCAATAAGAATTTAGTTTTTTAAAAGTTGAAGAGATTTTGGTAACATTTCATAATAAGGTTTAATTTGTTAATATTAGTTATTAAAACATTAACAATTAAAAACACTTCTAAAGCATGTATTAATCTTAGTAAATGGAAATATCATTATTTACTAATACATTGTTAAAATCAAAAGTTATATCTTTTAATATTATTTAATGACATGTAACATGAATTAACAATTAATATTTTTATTAACTAACATTAACAAAGATTAATAAACATAGTAAGAAATGTATTACTGATAGTTAATACATTAGCTAGTGTTAACTAATGAAATGTTTAGTATTACTGATCAATTGTAGTTTCTCTTAATTAAAGATTTTTTTACTTAATCGTCATAAGTGAAATTCATAATTTTCAAATGCCGTATTAATGTGGTTATGATGTTTGTAATTAATAAAAATAATCACTTTAGTTAATTATGCAGAAATTATTAATGCATAATTCTGATTCTATTTGTGACCCTGGACCACAAAACCTGTCATAAGGGTCAATTTTTTGAAATTGATGTATGGTTTGTTTAGACAATATTTGGCCAAAATACAACTATTAGAAAATCTAGAAGGGTGCAAAAAAAAAAAAAAAAAAAAAAGAGAGAGAAAATTGCCTTTAAAGTTGTCCAAATTAAGTCCTTATTACTAATCAAAAATTAAGTTTTGATATATTTGCAGTAGGTAATTTACAAAATATCTTCATTGAACATGATCTTTACTTAATATCCTAATGAATTTTGGCATAAAAAAAATCAATAATTTTGACCCATACAATGTGTTGTTGGCTATTGCTACAAATATCCCAAATTATTTTATTGTTATTATTTTATTAAAGTAGTAGTTAAGTAAATTGATGTAAAACTTAACAGTAAACTTATAATTTAGTTTTGAAGTGTTTATTCATTTCTTTGTAGATCATTATATATAGATATGTGCATTATATAAATTTTAAAAGTAAAATATGTCAAATATTTCTGAAATGGCACTGCAGACAGAATCATTGTCATTTTATTTATTTATTTATTTTATTGTATTTTATTTTAAAGGTGCACTGTGTAATATTTAGGATGATCTATTGACAAATGCAATATGAGTTTTCAGAGAACTATAAAGACCTTACTTAATGAACCGTTATGTTTTTATTACCTTAGAATGAACAGTTTATATCTACATACACCACGGGTCCCCTTACATGGAAGTCGCCACCATGTTTCTACAGTAGCCCTAAACGGACAAACTGCTCTACAGAGCGCGTTTCGTCACAACTCAGTTCCTGGAGGGCCACAGCCCTGCACAGTTTAGATGCAACCCTAATTAAACACACCTGATCCAGCTAATCAAGTCATTGAGGCTTATTTGAAAACTACATGGTATGCATGTTGGAGCAGGGCTGCGGCCCTCCAGGAACTGAGTTTTACACCCCTGCCCTAAATTGGACAAACTGCTCTACAGAGCGTGTTTCGTCACTATGTTGTTCTTGCTAAAAAACACTGACACAATGATGAACAAGTAACAGTAATATTCGCAATGACATCGGTTTATTGAATAATTAAGTAAATATAATTCTTTAATTTACCTTTGTAAAGAAACCTCATTGCTCTCTGCGGTCTCAGACGATGGCATCTTAGCTCTGTATCGGCCACCGTAGCTTCTCTAAAGGGAGGGGTGAGCGGGGACTGAGCCGTTGGTTGCAATTCGCAATCTCAGCCGCTAGATGCCGCTAAAATCTACACACTGCACCTTTAAGGGAGGATCAAACTATTTTTTAAATGTAACTAAAAAAAAAAAACTGCATTGTCTTTTCCAGAGTGAATCATTCATCGGTTGACGATCAGTCATGGCAAACACGGGTCTCCAGGTGATGGGTCTGGTCCTGGGCGTGGCAGGCTGGGCGTTCGGGATCCTGGTCTGTGTCGCCCCCTGGTGGCGAGTGTCGGCATTCGTGGGCGATGAGCTGGTGGTGTCTCAGGTGCTGTGGGAGGGGCTGTGGATGACCTGTCTGTCACAGTGGGGCCGCCTGCAGTGTAAAGTCTACGACTCCGGCCTCGCGCTCTCAGGCTCTGCCCAGATGTGCCGCGGCCTGTGCGTGCTGTCGCTGCTGCTGTGTCTGCTGGGGCTCCTGCTCAGCGTGACTGGGCTCAAGTGCACCCGCTGCCTGGGAGACGCACACGAGACCAAAGCCTGGCTGGTGCGGGTCGGAGCGGCGCTCTTCCTCGCAGCTGCAGTCTTCTTCCTTTTGCCGGTGTGTTGGACCGCGCATGTCGTGATACGCGACTTCTACGACCCGAACGTCGCCGCACCGCTTAAACGCGAACTCGGACCAGCGCTCTACCTGGGATGGGGCGTGACCGTGCTGATGCTGGTGGGTGGGGCTTTGCTGTATTTAGGCTCCACCTCCCCTGGAGCTCCAGCCGTGCCTATTTTTGGAAAAGGCGCCAAAGGAAACCCTCCGTCCACAGCAGAGAGCAAACCGGAGAAGGTCTTTGTGTAAGAGAGTGTAAAAGACATCAACCTGGATAAACTGTGTACTAGAGCTCACCTACAAGCCTTAAAGGGATAGTTCACCCAAAAATGAAAATTCTATCATTAATTACTCACCCTCATGTTGTTCCAAACCTGTAAGACCTTTGTTCATCTTCAGAACACAAATTGAGATATTGTTGATGAAATCCGAGAGCTCTCTGACCCTCCAATAGACAGCAAGGTTCCTACTACGATCAAGGCACAGAAACGTAGCAAGGACATCAGTGGTTCAACCATAATTTTACGAAGCTACGAGAATACTTTTTGTGCGCAAAGAAAACAAAAATAGCAACTTTATTCAACAATTGGTCTCCTCCGCATCACCTTAGGGTGCTATTTTGGAGAGTATCATGACGTACCCGCGCACTTTGAATTGGACATAAACAACATATGTTTACACTCTGATCAAAGCACGCGCATGCTTGTTCTGTGTCAGCAGCACCACGCGCTTACATTATTTATGCTCAGACAAAGCAAGTGCGTGCATCGTGATACTCTCCAAAATGGTGCCCTAGAGTGACACAGAGGAGACAAATTGTTGAATAAAGTTGTTTTCGGTGGTTCAACTGCAATTTTACGAAGCTACGAGAATACTGTTTGTGCACAACATTGTCCTTACTACATTTTACTACATTACTACATTTCTGTGCCTTGATTGTAGTAGGAACCTTGCTGTCTATGGGAGGGTCAGAGAGCTCTCGGATTTCATCAAAAATATCTTAATTTGTGTTCCGAAGATGAACGAAGGTCATGAGGGTGAGTAATTAAAGACAGAATTTTAATTTTTGGGTGAAAATATCCCTTTAATCTGCAGAAATGTTATCATTTACTCACTATCATGTCATTCAAAAACTATGCTGTTTTTTTTTTTTTTTTTTTTTTTTTTCCCTGTGGAACGTAAAAGGAGAATTTTGCATAAACTTTATGCAGATTTTTTATTTTTATTTTTTATTTTAATTGGCTCTTTATTGTCCATTGTCATGCACATTCGTATTTGGTCTCCCATAGGTGGCACATCATAAACATACAGTAGGCCTACAGCTCATTCACAACACGCAGACACATTTATTGATGATGTGATGATACTCTTATGACACTTTTAAAATGCTTTTGTCTTTTTTGGAACTTGAGAGTTTGTCTTCATGTGGAAAAGAGCTGTCTGATGCTTTTTCAGAATTTCTACTTTTGTGTGCTAGAATAAAATAGCATTGGTTTAGAACGACATGAAAGTGTATGACATCAAGTCCAATTGCATTAAGAAATCGAAATCTCTCATTCACACACTGAATCTGAATACATGTCCAAGACTTTAGCAACTTATTTTGATTTCTGAAGGATCTTTCACGTGCTATATGAAAGTCAGTAATTAGGTTACTCTGATTTTGTTGTTGTATCACAGCCTCACATAATTTTTTATGTCTTTTTTTTTTTTCAATGCTCAGTATAATTCATGATTACATCTCATTTGATTTATTTATTGATGTGTTACTGTGTATTATTTGTCTAATAAACCTAATAGAATAATGTAGATTGACTGCATGTTGATGTGTGTTGGACATGCATTGCATGCGTGTGTTAACGCGTTGGCAGGAATCACAACACAATAGCAGAACACAGGACAGGGACAATAAACAGAGTGTCCACTGTTGCTCTGATGATGGCATCATGCTGGAGGATGTGTGGAATATGAGCTTGTGTTCCACAGAACTCCTTCAGAAGCCCTGTATAGAAACAGACACCACCAGAGGAGGAGGAATTCATCAACATCAATACTTCAGAGACATTAGTGACCACTGCAGAAAGAGCTGCATGTTTCTTGGCTCTAAATTGGGTTCATTGGAAACCCCTGATGGTTTAAGGGGGGAATTATAGCCACATTACCTGTATTACTGCAACTGTCCACAAGAAGACAGTCAAACCCAAGCCTCCAAGATCCCACACTCTCAAAAATAAAAGGTATAGGCTTCTTCACTGGTACTGATGATTCCATGAACAACCATTAACATTTTTGGAACTCTTCCATTCCACAAAAGTTTCTTTATAGTGGAAAAATAAAAAATAAAAAAATGTTCTGTATAATAAGAAAAATGGTTATTTCACTGATATATTCTTTGGTGAACCAAAAATGTTTCTTCTATGGTTTTGCTGCTAAAGAAAGAAAGAAAGAAAGAAAGAAAGAAAGAAAGAAAGAAGATACTTCAACAGAAACAAACTTCTGTCTTTTTTATTTATTCAACATTTCTTCACAGTTTCTCAATCTCTGTTTTTACGATAGCACTAACACAAAAAGAGTAAACTCCCATCAGTTAAATATTAAGAATAATTATTAATTATTGACTAGTTTATGGATATCTCACCTTCAGTAGTAGTTCTAAGGATGGTTTCACCATCTTAAAAGATATGCAGTATAGATAGATAACATTAATGGAAGCTGTTGTTTGTTTGTTTTTATTGTTACTATTTCCACCTCCCTTTTACATACAATATTGTCAAAGCATCAATACAGATTTGACAATATATCAAGTAGGCTTTTTTGAAATTGAAGTGACAGACAAACAGCCTAGATTATTTAGATATTATATATGGTTATTGTACATTATAAATTGCCATTATAAAGAGACCCATTCGACAGGAATATAAACAGGCTTGTCTCAAGAGCACAACAGTACTGCAGCTCAATTGTATCAGTGCCACCGCCTCTAGAAGTTGCGTGAGAATGAGGAAGCGTTTGGTCTTAAAGTGACAGCGCACTAATTCAGCGCTCTCTGTCTCGAACCTCAGAGGCCGCTGTCTCTTTAAGAGTCCAGAGCTCATTCTCAATGAACGCTGAGCAGTCAGATACATGTTTCCCTCTTCTTCTGTGTATTGTAATGCGTGTTGATCAATAGGAGGTGGCTCTGGCGCACCGGGAGGCCGTTCCAGATTCCCTGCGAGCAATTGGCTGAACTTTGTTTGTTCGCGAGCCCCGGTCACGCACGCCACGCACTCGGGATGTTTCGTGCTCATCGGAATCACCGGTGCGCTCGAGACCTCGCGGAAGATTAACGAGATCATCCACACGCTCGGTCCGTAGTGCGCAACGCGCAGCTCAGGGTTAGACGCGTTGTGTGCAACCAGACAGAGAGAGAGAGAGAGAGAAAACAACGGTAACCAGAGCGATGACAGAGAAACGGATGTCGCGCTGGTATTTCGGTGGGATCGCGTCGTGCGGAGCCGCCTGCTGCACTCACCCGCTGGACCTGGTCAAGGTGAGCCGCTTTTGGCGGCTGATGTTTGTGCGGAGTGACAGATCAGCGGCCTCACCTGCATCCTCAGCCGCCAGAGCACATGACATGACTTGTGTTTGAGTAAGCGGAATGAAGGGGGGGGGGGGAGTTACTTATCTGGACAATTCATAAGTTCAGTAAGACTTATGTCGATATATTGCTCTTTCGCTAGCTGGTTGCTCTCAATAACTCTCTCAATAACTTAATAGCTACTGCCAAACCATTTTTTTTCCAGACACCTTCAGCATTTCTCACATTATCAGTTTATCCGCTATAGTTTAGAAAACGCCCACATGAAAAATACTCTAGTAATTTTTAGTAAATACTATAGTGTTTTTGAACCATACTATAGTAAAGTACTTGAATTAATTTGTTGTGGTAATTCTATAGTTGCTGTGGTAATATAACAACTATAGTAATATAAACAAATTACTTTACCCAATACTGTACTAAGTTTTCTACAACTATAGGGTATATTATATTACAGTACACTACAATTTACTGTAGTAAAAACTAAAGTATAGTACAGTATTTATTACAGTTTATCAGTTCACTATAGTTAATACTACAGTATGCTGTAGCATTTATTAACAAAGTGTTGTAAAGACTATACAGTATAATATACTTTACTATAGTATGGTTCAAAAACACTATAGTATTTACTATAAATTACTGTAGTATTTTTGCATGTGTTAATAATGAATATTTTACGTCCAGTAAATTTGATAATTTTTTGGACAGAAAATTAGATATTTGAACAATATCTGTATAAAATCCTTAAAAGTTGTTTGTCTGTTCAAAAAATGTATTTACAGCCTTGTCAAATATTGTTTCAAATATTTTTTAGTGAAATATTGTGTAAAATGAGTGTTTGTTTAATTTAAGCAATTTCATGTACATACAAGTGAACTAATATTGATATATTTCGACTGTCAGTTTACCTTTGACAAGCCCATAGTTGAATGCTACTTTGTGATCTGATTTGGGGTCAGTTTAACAGTCTCATGTGATGTCCTATATAATTAAACCGAATGAATGAGTGTGTAATCACATTATTACAGGACGGAGGTCAGTTCCTAAAGTCACCCCCAGTGAAGGACACTACAGTCCAGAACTTTGTTCTAGTTCACAGAAACAAATACAGTCATTTGGTCTTATAATAGAGCTATAATTAAGTGTTTCACATGCATACTCTAAATGAAAGGCTGTAAACGTTCTGCATGCGGTGCGTTTACATTCAAGGCCAGTGGTATTTTAGGATCAGCTCATTCTGTGCTGCTTAATGGGGCAGGAACTCTACAGTTCACTATCAGGCCATAACATCAAAGTATGTGTGTATGTGAGAATGAGCTGGCAGTCCATGCATGCTTCTGTCCAGATTCCTCATGAGTTACACATGTGTGCGATCAGCACATGTCTGCCATCTGCGTGTGTGTGTGTGTGTGTGTGTGTGTGTGTGTGTGCACATGTCCAGTTGAGTCCGGTTTGGTGGACACTGATTATCTTGTGTCTCGCTTTGTCCTTCAGTGCACTTCTGCTCTTATAACCCTGTTTTTCCCCCAAAAGTTTCACAAAGAACAAGTATCAGGTGGCCTAAAAGCTCCAGCAGCGAATGAGACACGAATGAACGAATTCAAAGAATGAGAGTGAGTTACTAAACAATCAGATCTCTTGTGCTCTCAGTGCTCTCTTGTTTATCTGTGATAACAGGCTGAATTATCTCAGATTTGTCTGCTCTCCACTAAAACCAAAACAAAAGCCACAGATAAGCGCCATAAAACCACACACACACTGACTGAAGCCAAAAACACTTCTTGACACGAAGGTCACCCAGTCACACTTCAGAGATCTGTGTTTAATGAGAGACAGTCTGAAAGCAGCTACCTTTGTGTGTGGTTAAAACATTAATACAAGATTCAAACATATCTGCATGTGATCTTGAGATTGACTGTTAAGTCACACATGCACAGCTGCATTATTAAATAATTACAGTCTTTGAACAAAGACATGTGAAGTTATTGTTGGCCTCAGTTGTTGGCGTGCTGGTGAGAGCGACCGTTGGCCTCTGTTCAAACATCCCACAGAGCAGTAGTGTGTGTGTGTGTGTGTGTTTGTACTGTTTTATCAGTGAGTTTGTTGAGGTTTTGTTACATGTTGCAACAGGTACTTAATGCTCCAGTGAGCATAGTATAATCAAATTTTACACACGCTAGAGCTACTTTAATTTGTCAAGGATGCATTAAATTGATCAGAAGTGACAGTAAAGACATTTATAATGTTATGAAAGATTTCTATTTCAAATAAATGCTGTTCTTTTGAACTTTCGATTTATTAAAGAATCCTGAAAAACAAAATGTGTCACCGTTTCCTCAAAAATGTTGGGCAGCACAACTCTTTTCAACACTGAAAGTAATCAGAAATGTTTCTTGAGCCGCAAATCAGCATATTATTATGATTTCTGAAGATCATGTGACACTGAAGACTGGAGTAATGATGCTGAAAATACAGCTTTGATCACAGAAATAAATGACATTTTACAATATATTCACATAGAAAACAGTTACTTTAAACATTTCACATTATTACTCTTTTTACTGTGTTTTTGATCAAATAAATGCAGCTTTAATGAGCAGAAGAGACATATTTCAAAAACATTAAACAGTCTTACCGACCACAAACTTTTGAACGATGTGATGTGATGTAATAATAATTATACTGATGATGATGATGTTGACAGGTGCACCTGCAGACGCAGCAGGAGGTGAAGATGAGGATGGTTGGCATGGCGATGCACGTGGTGAAGAACGACGGCGTGCTGGCGCTTTATAACGGCCTGAGCGCTTCCCTCTGCAGACAGGTCAGATCCTGACCCCAGATCAGCTTGATTTGTCTGGGAATAATGAGCTGTGATTTACACACCCAGCAGCGGCTCTGGAACGATCTTCTGTTCCACACTGACAACGCCTGCAAAACTGGAGAAACGACTTCTTTTATTTACATACAGCCTTTAATGCTGGATTTCCAGTTGAGAGAGAGGTCATGTGATCAGGATCTGCCGCTGTATCATAAACCGTTTCAGCATGTGTGAGGTTCAGACTAGGGCTGCAATATTTTTTGTTGTCGAGTAGTCGTTTGATCTCATATGACCTAAGTAAGAGCCTGCAATAATTCGGTTTGACCAGTGTGGCGCTGCAAGACTGTAATTCAGCTCTCCTGGATGCAGTTCAAGAGAAGAAGACAGAGCTTCAGCGCAAACGCAGCCGATCCTGAAGCTGCTGAGTGGTATTTGGATGAATATGTAAATATATGCTGCGCGCTTTCCTCTCAATAACAAAATAAACACAGCAAAAAACTGTTAAAGCAGCAGTTAAAAACGTATCTGATTACAGCGATGTGGATGTTTGCACGAGCTCTGCTGTCAAGTCCAGTCATGTCACGTTTATTTATATAGTACTTTATGCAATAGATAGCCTTAAATCAAGCAGCTTTACAGCATTAATCATGAAAAACCAGAGTCAGTGTCGATTTCAGTTACAATTACAACTTGATTTTCTGTTATAAAGCAGCTCTCCAGTGTGGAGCGAGCTAGCGATAAAATCTTTTTATTAGTGGGGAAAAAAATATTATTTCATTAAAGTGACAGTTTGGTTTGTGAAGATCAAAGCTTGATCTAGCTCAGGACTGTTTTGGTTATCATAACCCATTAGGTATTTTAAGAGAGATTATTTTGTGAATAAATTTTGTCACTTACCTTTATTTTGTTGACTTACAAAAGGAGATGTTAGGCAGAATGATGTGTCATTCATTTACTTTTTCATATCGCTAATTAAATGGTGAAGGAGAGAGTTTCTCTTTCGGTCATCTATTTTGTGTGCCAAATATATATATATTTGCATAAATTAATTGTATAATAATTGTAATTACATAATATGACTTTCAAAAGCTGAAGTGATTACCGTTATATATTTGTTAGAATATGCATAACTCAACATTTTAACTAATTGCAAAAGCTGAATAATCAGTCAATGTCTACTGATTAATCAGTGAAATAATCTACAATTAGTCGATTAATCGCTCTAATAATCGATAGATTAATCGATTATCAAAATAATCGTTTGTTGCGGCCCTAGTTCAGACACTGATGTAAGAGTCACAGAGTCCTGAAGAAGCGGACACAAACTGATGCACATTAGTTAATTGGTGAAAATGCATTGTCATGCTTTAACTTAAACTAGCAATGTTTTGGAAACAGAAGCTGTCAAACTGCATAATGACACATGGAAGCTGATCTACAGAACTGATTAGATGTACACATTCACCATGACAATGCAGAAAATGCTACCAATATTGAAGACATCAAATAAACAACTTTTAATATTTTACAAAATGAGAGGAAAATAGGTAGACATGTCTTCCAAATAAATTGTCAACATTTAAACTAATAATAATAATAAAGTGTATTTCAGATGCAGCTGGTTAAAGGTCTTTTCTAGACAATGTACAACATATATATGAAACACAGAAGCTGTGATACATTTAATAGAAACCTTAAGCAATCGAGCAGCAGTTTGACAGGTTTGTTTTATGAAAGTGGCTATTGTGAGGTAAAGTGTTGCATTGCACATGTGTTTGAACTGTCAGCTAATATGAATAAATCAGAAACTCTTCCTGAAATACATGAAACGGCAGATCTTCAGTTAAAGCCAGTCTCTTGAGATTAAACATTGTTTAGGATCAAATTTTAACGCTGAAGATGATGAAATATGCATATAATGCTAATGAATCTCTCTCTGTCTGCAGATGTCGTATTCTCTCACCAGGTTTGCCATCTATGAGACGGTCAGAGACATGATGGGCAGCAGCAGTCAGGGACCAATGCCTTTCTATCAGAAAGTCCTGCTGGGCGCGTTTGGAGGTAAAAACACTACAAACAGCTACATTAATCACACATCAAACTGCTTGTGTATATATATTTACAAATGCATGCAAGTGTTATTTTAGTATCGTTGATTTACTATTATAATTTTTATTAATAATCTGAATTTGTTTTTGTATTTTTTTAGTTTCAGTTTTCATTTTATTTTGGTTAAACTTTTCATAATTTTGTGGTGTGTTTGTATTTTATATATATATATATATGTGTGACCCTGGACCACAAAAGCAGTCTTAAGTCGCTGGGGTATATTTGTAGCAATAGCCAAAAATACATTGTATGAGTCAAAATGATCGATTTTTCTTTTATGCCAAAAATCATTAGGATATTAAGTAAAGATCATGTTCCATGAAGATATTTTGTAAATTTCCTACCGTAAATATATCAAAACTTAATTTTTAATTAGTAATATGCATTGCTAAGAACATCATTTGGACAACTTTAAAGGTGATTTTCTCAGGATTTTGATTTTTTTGCACCCTCAGATTCCAGATTTTCAAATAGTTGTATCTCGGCCAAATATTATCCTATCCTAACAAACCATACATCAATGGAAAGCTCATTTATTCAGATTTCAGATGATGTAGAAATCTCAATTTCGAAAAATTGACACTTAAGACTGGTTTTGTGCTCCAGGGTCACATATATATATATATATGGAAGCATGTTTCTGCAACAGGATTTTTAAAAAAATATGGTAATTGCAACTTTTTATTTCACAATTCTGATTTTTTTCAGAATTTGTGATCTATAAACTTCAATTCTGAGAAGAAAAGTCAGAATTGTGAAACAAACTTGCAATTGAAAGAATTATTGCTAAATAAAAATTGTTAAATGAATAGGTGCAATTTTTTATTGATTTTTTTATTGCAAAAAAAAAAAATTGCGAGTTGTAAACTCAAAATTGCAAGTTTATATGTTATAAATCTATTTATATCTTGCAATATAAGAATTGTAAGTTTGTACTGTATCTAAAGAGAGACTTTTTGTCTGAAAGTTAATATATATATATATATATATATATATTTTTTTTTTTAAGAACTGCAAGATAAAATCTGCAGTAAAAAAAGATAAAAGTCACAATTACCTTATTGTTTGTATTTTTTTCATAAATATGTCTGTATAGTTTTTAATCATTTCTATTACAGTTTGGATACTAACCCTGATGCATGGATAAAAACATATTGCGCTATAGTCAGCCGTTGTGTGTTTGTCCTCAGGCTTCACCGGCGGCTTCATCGGGACTCCAGCGGATATGGTTAACGTTCGGTGTGTATTGCAGGGTTTGTGTTGCGGATGTGTTTGTTTTCTAGCTCATCTGGCCGAGTGTGAGCGTTTCTCATGTTGTTGATCTCCGCAGGATGCAGAATGATATGAAGCTTCCTGCAGAGCTGAGGAGAAAGTGAGTGCGTCTAGATCTAAAAACACTCCAGACGGCCATAACTGATTATGATTAATCTGAATCATATCTGTGTCTCTAACAGCTATAAACACGCGCTGGATGGACTCTTCAGGGTCTGGCGGGAAGGTAAAGACGTCTCTTAAAATCATCTGGAAATGTGTGAATGTCTCTCTCTGAACATGTGTGTTTCTCTCAGAGGGAACCAGGAAGTTGTTCTCAGGAGCCACTATGGCCTCCAGCAGAGGAGCCCTGGTCACCGTCGGACAGGTGAGACAGCAATGCATGATGGGAATGACTGCAATTCATAAAGTTTGTCAGTTTATTGAATATTTTGGCTAATCAGATTAGACTTTTTTTCTGATGATCTATGAACTATTCAGAGTAAGTGTGTAAAATGTAGAAAAAGCCCAGATGTTGTGTCAGGAACTGGTTTGAACTGAGGAATGAACCCCTGAATGCGCTGTGAACCGCTGTGGATGAAGGCATCTGTCAGATGGCGTGTTTATGATGATGAAATGATCCTGAGCGTGTCTCTCTGTGTCAGCTGGCGTGTTATGATCAGGCCAAGCAGCTGGTGTTGGGCACAGGACTCCTGGGAGATAATATAATCACACACTTCCTGTCCAGCTTCATCGCTGTGAGTATCGAAGCCTCTGATTGGCCAGTCGTTGGTTATTCTTGATAACTGATATTTAATGGACAGGACTGGTTACTATTTTTTATTGATTAGCATTATACCTTTGTTACTCCTATCTATCTATCTATCTATCTATCTGTATATCTGTATATCTGTCTGTCTATTTATTTTTATATGTACATATGCTTGTGTATAGTAAATTCATATTTAAATATATTTGTTAAAATTATTTTTAATTATTTTTATTATTTAATTGATTCATTTTCAAATTCATTGATAAATTGATAAAATTGATAAAGTAATTGATAAATATTTTATTTTTTAATAACATTTGAAAAAAATCATATAACTTATTTAAATTTACATAAATTGTGTATAGTAAATTTGTGTAATTTTTACAATACAATTTATAAATAAGCTGTTTTTATAATAATATTATATAATAATATAATCTACTACTACTACTAATAATAATAACATTAATAATATATAATATAATATAATGTCTATTTTTTATAGTTTTACTTTTTTTTATATGTATTTACATTTTTTTCATGGATAAATATATAACATTACACACACACACACACATACATACATATACATACACACATATATATATATATATATATATATGGGTCAAAGATGAAAAAGGGTTTAAGCATAAAAACAGTAAGTGTAATACTGGTTTAATTGTTGTTGTTTTTCCCCCAAAAAATGTAAAAGTTTTCTGTTTAATTCAATTACAATTTAGTTTTTGTTTGTCTGAGCACAAAATAAATATCATGCATTTTTCCCTGATTTACAGAAGACACTCACTAAAACATCATTCAGTGTAACAGTCTTGTCAGGCATATTTACAACAAAAATCAATTTATGACATATTAAAAGACTAATTACTTTCACCCCAGATACTAATTAGTTGTAATTTTACATTTTTTTAATTTGCCACTATCCTAGGTTTTGCCTATTTGTCAGTAAGAATTTTTTACTCATTTAAAACACAATAAAATTTAATATGCTCCCTTATTCTTTTATATATTTTAATATGTACAAGTCAAAATAAGCATGTTGTTTGATTTTTTTACATAAATATTGTGTTACACTGAATGACAAGGTAACATTATTTCAACCAAATTTTGACATTTTATTCTCCAAAAACATATTTAAAACCTTAAAAGTAGACACTTTAATTACATTTAATGTGGATATAAAATCATTTTTGTAAATTTCTTTTGATGCGGACATCTTTACGTCTTTGACCCATATATAGTAAATTTATATGTAATTTAATATATGTAATTTGCGTTCATATTTTATAATTACTTATATTGAAAAATACATAATTTATTTAAATAAATAAATAAACATTTTTATGTGGTGCCTTTCTCTCTTCAGGGAGGTTGTGCGACGTTCCTCTGCCAGCCGCTGGATGTAATAAAGACCAGATTAATGAACTCTAAAGGAGAATACAGAGTGAGTTTCCTCTCTCTCTCTGGTCATTGTCTCATTATCTTTATTGCTCATTTATTAAATTTATTTTTGTATATTAGGGTGTGATTCATTGCCTGACTGAAACTGCCAAACTGGGACCACTAGCCTTTTACAAGGTACCAGATTTGCTTTATTTTGCTTCATTTATTCATAAAATACTGTGGCCTTTTTCATTACTGATCATTTTGAAAATGTTTCCAATCACACGACAGGGTTTAGTTCCGGCCGGGATCCGCTTGATCCCTCACACGGTCCTGACCTTCGTCTTCCTGGAGCAGCTGAAGAAGTACTTCGGCATCCGGGTGGTCAGCTGAACTTTGACCTTGTGACCTTTTCCCCTTGGCCTCCTCTTGAAGCTGCTCTCACTTCCACAATATTATTTCTGGAAAATCTCACACTACACAGTCATAACCAACTCCACAATGCAGCTCGACCAACATAATGAAAGATCATTCATCACTATCCGAGTGCCAAACCGTCATGACAGGAGAGCGGGATCTTCTGGAAATAAACGACTGTATGCTCTTCCCTTCAGGGTGAGCTTTAGATTATAGATATGTTTTTTTTAGTTTATGAATTGATGATTCAGATTTTTTTTTAATGCTGTTCTTAAATCCTCCATTAGCAACGTGATGAGATGTTTTAAAGGAAGAGTTCACTCACCTGCTTTTTGTTTCAAACCTGTCCTTTATGCTGAACATCTGCTGCTGTTTTCCTCTGAATAGTGTTCCTGCAGCTCTTTTCCATTTATTAAATTGCTTTGTTAGGGTGCGTAAATTATGACATAATTTTCATTTCCGCTGAACTGTTCCTTTAAGACATACGATGCACACAAACAAAACGGTCCATATTGCTGTAAGGTTTTTAAATGGTTACATTCAGTCTGTATGTATTGTGCTGAACTGTTTTAATGGTACAAATTCTGTATTTTTGACTGTTTGCTGGGTTTGATTGACAGAAAGGTCGGTTTTACTTTTATAACCAAAATTTGGAGCATCAGAGAAGAAAATAAAACAAGAAACAACTGACTGATGGGGACCCAGTAGTGTATCTGAAATGTGAAAGATGACTCAAACTTCTGTACTTGGTGCTATGCTTTCATTTTTCATTATATTTCTGTTAGTTTCGTAATATTTCTGCTGGAAAAAAACTTAAGATCGGCACGGATCCTGCCTCATCTGTGACTGAAATATTGTTAGATCTACTGTAGTTTCCGCAAATGTGCGTGTAGTTGTTTTAGTGTTGGGGTAATGGGGCATTTAGTGAATAAGTTGCACAAATTACTGATTTAGTGATTTAGTTTTGTGGTTTATTGGTACTGAATATTTGGATTTATCCTGAACTAAGCATAATAATTCAAAATTATCACAACTTTACTGTAAGCTTAATATTTTAGATTAAGTTAGTAAATTACCATATTGGTATATGCTTAAAACAGGCATTCTGAATGATTTTACAATAAGAATGAAATTGAACACTGGAGAAGCCTTATCTATCGGTAGCCAGCAGAGGGCGCTGTCGTGCAGTGAATGTGTGCGCATGCGTGAATGTGCAGAGACACTTGTGTGCGTCAAGGGTTTGCAAAAATATGTGGGTACCACAATTTTTTTTTCTACAAATGTATTTGTAATTTAGGGTTTGAAAATGGAGAGTTGGACTGGCTGTTGCTTGAATTGAGTGGAATTGAGCTGCTCTCGAGAAAAATGCAAATATGCAAACTAATGAATTTGTGTGTCATCAGAAAGGTATGTTGTCTAAAATGTATGGAAATAAAAAAACTAACACAAGAAAATCGGGTGGAATTATTTGTATATGTGTATTTTGTATTCAGCTCGTACATTTACTCAAACAGAAATGTAGGTTTCCCAGCATTTGAACAATGTGGAACAAATGTAACTCCACATTTCTAAAGAGAACGCAAACGCATTGAGATATAATTTGACCTTCGGGGTTCAGTAGTAAACACTTTTGAATATTAATACGTGCTCCACCCAGTGGACATCTGGCCACTTTTGAACAGGCTTTAGCTATGCTTACCATTGAAAATAGTAGTGGGTCTGAGGCTTATTCTGTCGCGTTACTGCGGGTCGGGACAGCAGCACAGCGGAAGTTAAAAGAAATTCCTCTCCTTCTGCATTTATACCAGCCAGCTTTCAGTTTCACTTTACTGCGTTATCAAAGCTGCATGCAGATAAAACATGTGAAGAGAGACTTCATTGAGCTCTTTTTCACATAGGTGAGAAGTAGTTAAAGGAACACTCCACTTTTTTTGAAAAAAAAAGGGAAAATGAAAAGTTGCGATTTTCATCGATTTTCAGCAAAGTTCCTTGATTATTACACCGGAATGAGAGTATATTTCCTAGCCATATCTGACTAGAAAATCACAGCTTTTCATTTTCCATCAGTCTTAGTACACGATGTGAGAAGAGTCAAGCTTTAAATAGGAAAAATATCGAAACTCTTTGGTCATTTTTGAGCGAGATGCTAATGGTCTAATCCGATTCAATGATTTATGCTAAGCTAAACTAAAAGTGCTACCGCCAGACCTGGAGATCGGCTGAATGGATTCAAAAACGGTAAAACTCAACTGATTAACTCTCGGGGAGTTGGAAAATGAGCCTATTTTCAAAAAAAAAAAAAACTGGAGTGTTCCTTTAATTGGATGGATCTCTTCACAGTTTACAATCACGTGGCTGCCTGGCGTGGAGCGAAATTTCCACAGAACTGCAGCAATCTGCTTCAAGCCATAATGTTTAGATCACCTCAAACAAGAAGAACAAACATACGTGAACAAACTGCAATTTTGGGCGTTTGTGATACAGCGCATGCCTCAGGTTACTAAGAGTATTATAACCTTAAGTAGGCTGTACACCTGATGATGTATATACGCAGGCAAGGGGATGATCCTAAAACTTCTTTCAAGTTTGTATATTTAGATTTTTTTTTCCCAATCTGGCCGCAAACCGTAAATGATATTTCATGTTTTATGTATACAATGACAAAAATTTGTAAATGAACATTTTATGTATTACTTTACATTAATAAGAAGGACAACAGGATATTTTGCATATTGTGCTGTTGAAATAGCAGACAAGTAAACATGCAGATCCCTGTCTTAAACCTTACTAAGAAAAATAAACATTTTTCATTTGAAAAGTGTAAAGAAGCAGCAAGTTTTTATCTTTTAATGAACAAAATGTCTCTAACAGAGAGAAAGAGAAATTCACTCACACCAGATGTGGTGAGGAAGCATGTCTCCTCCTCCTGAATGTAAGTAATTCATGCCAACATCCATTTGTCCATCCATCCACCCCATCCATATTGTCCATCTCTCTGTCTTATTTATTGTGACTTGAATATTATGCTGTTGGGAATGACTGGAGCAGGAAAAAGTGCATCAGGAAACACCATCCTGGGTGGAGACAGAAAAACATTTGCAGAATGCGGTTATTCTACGTCTGAGACCAAAATCTGCACACCAGCACATACAGTGGTGGATGGACAAACTCTCACTGTGTTCGACACTGTAGAACTCTCTGATACAGCTGTGAAGATTACAGATGTTCAGACCCAAATACAGCAGATATTACAGAATACACAACTTGATGTGTTTCTACTGGTGATCAAACTGGGTGAGACGTTCTCAAAGGAGAAGCGTGAAATGGATCAAGCAGAATTTTGGAGCAAAAGTCTTAAAACACACAATAGTGCTCTTTACTCATGGAGATCAGTTACATGAGCCAATACAAGATTATCTGGGAGAATATCAAACACTGTGTTCAGTAGTTGATCAGTGTTCAGGAGGATTTCATGTTTTTAACAACAAAGAGGAAGATCGATCTCAAGTCACTGAGCTTCTGGAAAAGATTGAGTCTCTGAGGAGGAAGAATGGATACAGGAGATACACTAAGCAGGACTATAAGGAGACTCAGAAAGATCTCCGAGTCAAGAAATGTGACATCTTCACAGTAGCAATAGCATTAGGACCGGCAGCAGCAGTTTTAGCTGGAGCAGCATTAAGAGGGGGAGGTGTATTAGGAGGAGGAGCGGAGTAGGAATAGGAGGAGGAGCTATGATGATGGCATCAGTTGCACCACGTACAGGACCAGCAGCATTAATTGCAGCTCTCCTGGCAGTAGCAGCTTGTGCTGGACTGTATTTTTTGGCAAGAAAATATCTCTAGCATCATGCTGTATATAGCATGAGTAGAACAAACACATTTGAAATGAATACATTTACTTTCACAGTGGAGTCAATGAATAGACAAGTATATTTTTATTTTGTAAAGTATTGTATTATATTATCCTGATGTTATGGCTTAGGAGGGTTTTACACTAAAAATGAAATCTGAACACTTGAGAAGCCTTATGTAACTGTGTCCAGCAGAGAGCGCTGTGTCATGCGTGAATGCGCAGATCTGCAGCTGCAGACATTATTTTTCTACAAAATCTGAGGTTTTTGTTGCTTGAACTGACTGGAATTCAGCTGCTATCTCCGTCATGACAAAAATGGGAATATGCTAACTGAATGAGAGCTGAAACTGGTCTGAACTGCAATTGTATCTAATCAAAACTGTATTTTGTTCAAAAAGAACATTTATGGAAATAAAAGTAATCAAGGTGATTTTATGCACTAGCCTATATATTAATCATCACATGTACAATCAACCATCCCCCATTAAGGTAATAATAAACTAGGGTACTTATTATTTCACTTGACTGCTTGCTTATTTAGGCTACATGTTGCATACCAAATGTAAAATGATAGTATAAACAGTATTATCAGTGTTTAGCAGAATACAGCCCTTAAACATTTTTTTTTTCACGTTAAACGCTTTTGTTATGCATTCTTCTAATCCGAGTGAGTGAATTTTGTTCAATAATAATAAAAAAGGGCCAAAAGCTATAAATGAAATGTCCCTCTGAGTCCTTTTGCACATATAACCAATCATTATCAGAGGCCACCATTCAAAGCCAATCAGCTTTCAGAATCACATTAGTGCGTCACACACCTGTAAACACAACAAGTGAACAAAACTTTCAAATTTAGTCAAAATATCGATAAAATAGAGTCGCAAAAGATCTAAAATGAAGTAAGACTGAACGACTGGAACATATAGCCTATGAATTTGCCATAACGGAGGAGTGTAGGATAGAGTTCATCACAAGTTAGATGAAATCTCTCCATTCATGTAATAATGTTCATAATGCTCATATAATAGTCTGTGTTTGGCACTGCGTGATTTGTTTCACTGATTTACTATTTTGACATATAGAGCGTATCATCAGATTTGTACAAATCAAACCTGTTACAATCTTTTATTTATTAGCTCGATAAATATTATTTTACATATCAGTCTCCACATTTTTTGTTTTTTGCTTTTTTTAAATTACATTTTAATCATGAAAATTAATTGTACTTTTACTGTAATCTTAAAATCATTTTAATATTACATTAGAATTAAAAACCTTTCTTTCTTCTACAGAGTTTTTGCATTTTCTCATTAGCCAGATGAGGGAGCCACGTCATCTGACAAAACTTTTTGTCAAGACACAATCTGATCTAGTGATTTCTTGTTAAAAATCTTGTCAGAACTTTTTGAGTTCGTCAGCGCCGCCTCACTTCCTGTCACCATGGAGACACATGACTAGTCCTCTCAAGCTCTTTAAGTCATCAGCACATGAATAACCATCTTCTCTGCCAGACAGCCAGCATGTGTTTGACTTGTGCGGGTGCAAAGATTCACAGCCATATTTAAATATATGCAGTAATGCAATATGTAAAGTAACTCATGCATGTTCAGTTAACATCTTATCTCATCCCAAAGAGAGATTCATAAACAGTGGTTTATTGATAGCACAGTGGCATCCTGAGCATTTTTATGTGCACCATGAGAATGCCAAAAACTGCTACTGAGATTTGAGGATTGATGTGTGTTAAAGCTCCAGAGAAGCAGATGTATTTGTGTTTTCACTCAACATTTTGGTTCCCATAATCTGGACTCTCTGGAGGAGAAGAGAGGATGTGAAAACCACTCGCAGGAACATGGGTCTGATTTATGCGTTATAAAGCATTATAAAATTACTGAGTTAAACATACATTCATATTGCATCTGTGATCAGATTTGAGAATAAGGTCTATGGTTTCATATATGGTTTTCATTGTTTATTATTGCATGTTGAAGAATGTTGAAAATATAATTCATTATATATAAGCTGAATGTATTTGAATGAACGATTGATCACATATAATGCTTTAAATTAGAGCCCTGCATTTCAGCCCGGGCCCGACGGGCCCCGACTTTTTTACGCCCAAAGGGCCAGGCTTCGGGCCAATTTTCACGTCATAGTTCAGACGCGGGCCGGGCCGGGCCTCGGGCCTGTTTTAGGCTTCTCCTTATTTTTAAATTTTAGAAATCCACCAATTAGTGATTAAAAAAAAATTGCCGCGCTGGTGGAAACAACAGAAGACCGTGCTACCACGACTGTTAAGAGCGGCTCAACGGTGTTTCACGAGTTCACACTTACACCTGTTTAGCACGAGTAAGGTAATGCGTATTTGGCAAGTATAGTAATGCGTAGTTGGCGTGCTGTCCTGGGGAAGGGCTCCGGGCTAAGGAATGGCCTGAACCCAGAGTACCCCCCCCCCCACAGTGTGGTGAGAACTCTAGTGATACCTCTTGAGTGGAGAAGGGGTGGTGGAGGGATGCTGATTAACCGTCAAATGAATAGAGGTATGTCAGCTGTATTTATATCCGTGCATTGATTAACTTGAGTGCGAACCTCCTGCGTTAATTAGGCTAAGTATCTGATGTGCTCCTCCCGAACTTTGTTAATAAAACATCATTTAGTGTCCTGCAGCTGAAGTGTTCAAATGCACACAATAGTCTAAAGCTTGCTGCAAAGCTCCAGCAAAAGTAATTACAATGAATGTGTCCGGGGGAAATAGTAAGGAAATATTTGAATTATTTACTAATAAACTAGTGTTTTCTGAGTCTGTTTAGCAAGGATGAAGTTGCCGATCCTGGCTCACCATCTCCTCATTAGATGCGCCTTTAGAGAGAATCTTTATGGATTATGATTATAATGAATGAGTTTTTGTTTTTGATTTGTTTTATTTTGTTAAGTAGTTATTTAAAGCTTTTTATAGATATATTTATCATGTCTGTGAGGCATGTATTTGCTGAGTTTCGGTTAATTTTTTTGAAGCACTCCTGTTCAAGACGAGGCGGCAGAAAGTGCACCATGTTTGTTTTCTTTATTTTATAAATGTACAACGTTTTGTTGATATTGTGAGCACACAAAAGTAGACCCTTTACAGTTCCGAATTGTGTATTACTCTTACCTTTATGAGCAAAATTGACGGGGTATCCGCTGAAAAAAAATCCAAGTGTTCACTCTGACATCTCCATGTCCTGCAAAGCACGCTTTAGCTTCCACTCTCCACACAAACTATTGGATATAGCGCACATTTATCTAGGTTTAACGTTTAAACATTGTTATATGCTTGAATGGTTTTATATCTATAGATTTTATTTTAGTCAAGTCCTGATGATTTGAGAAGGCTAAATTGATCAAACATACGATCAGCTCACTGTCTGCCGTGGCCGCTTGGTCGTTACTTAAAAAAAAAACTTATAACGAACAAAAACTGCTCCAAATATTTTTCTAAATTAACTTAAAAAAACGAAACGAAATATAATCACTTTGCCATTACATGCAAAACTCAACTATTTTAATGGCTGAAACAGTAGTATAAGCTGTTTTGGGAGAAGGGGGAAGAAAGACGGGCTCGGGTCGGACTCGGGCCGGTAATTCTGATGAGCTGTCGGACACGGGCCAGGCTGGGGCCTGAGCGTCTCGGGCCAGGGCCGGGCTAGGGCCTAAATTTGAGGCACTTGCAGGGCTCTACTTTAAATGAGATAAATTATAAATTGTACACTCTTGAATCTTTTAGCATCCTGTGCAGCTAACAAAAACATGTTCTAAGAATTTATTTAGAGAAGTTATTTAACAATTAGTTCTCTGACACTACAAAACATTCAGTTTTTGAAATGTTTACAAATGTTTTTTTTTTCTTGGTAATGTGAACAATCTATTTTATTTCATTTTGCAAACAATATGGTAATATTACTTTTGAATGTTCTCTGAACATTCTGAAACAAGTAGTAACATAAAAAAAATTATAATAATAAAAATAAAAATAGATGAATGCCCGACTACAACATTTCAGGGAAAAAAAAAAAAAAAAAAACATTCCATGAACGATATTGTTTTTTTTTTTTTGTTTTTTTTTTGTGCTAGTGTTTTAAAAATATTATTATAGACCAGAGAACTTTGAACGATACTGGAAAAATATTTGTGGATGACGTTGAGAGAATGTTGCCAGAATGTTCTGACAATGTTCTCTGTTAGCTGGGTTAACAATCTAATAGTAACTTTTACTTCAGAAGTTTACTTCCATTTCCTTTAAAACTTGGTTTTGTAAAAAGTTCATGATCTTCTCTGGACACATCATCTGATTTGTGTTTTTGTGTTACATATATTACGCTTATTTAAAAGACAATCAGTATTCAGTAAATTTATGGCTTTAACTGCACTGACAATATTCCATGAGAACAAAATTTGATCTGAAGTGATATGGATAAATACAGGTTTGCTGCTGACTAAATTGAGCTAAATAACGACACTATTTTCCTCCGCAGAGCAGCAGCTGAAATTAAATTGATCTCATAATTTATGCATTAGACATAAAACTGGTATTTTCCTATTTATTAATGTGAAGTTGCTTTGAAATAATCTAAGCATCTTTTAAATAAATTTGTCTTGATTTGTTTGTTGAGTTACTGAACCGCAGGACTTCTTGCTTTCAGTCACTTTTCCGTGTGAATTAATCTACAGTATGTACATGTGTCAGACAGATGTCTTTGGCTGTTGAGTTCACCCCGGGGATTCTGGGAAATAATCGCTATTAATGCGCTCTCATGTTGCTGCTATCCATGTTTAAATGCAAACAGATGTCATACGTACGAAAGCTTATTTTGTAAATCATCATAAGTACATGTAAATTATGTATACGATTACAGGAGAGAAGCACACTTGATTATTCACATCTGCAACATTAGTATCTCTGTAAACTCAAAGAGAAATCGATCCTAATGTAGTAGTGTGAACTCCTAAAGGGGATTTTCGTATAGAAGCACAATTTTTGGTTTCTCTAAGAACCTTTTAGTGATCAATTCTTTACATAACATAGTTTTTGAGTGTAAAGAACATTTTAATAGTGAGAAAAGAACCCCCCCCCCCCCCCCACACACACACACACACTGTGAAGAACCTTTTGTGGAATGGAAAGGTTTCACTGATGTTAAAAGTTTCTAAAGAAACTCAGGGGTTTCTAAAGAAAAGAAAAAAATCCTGACGAATGGTCATTTTTTCTTGTATCAAGCTGTCCAGGCCCTGCATCTCAGTCGACTTTTGTTGTTCTTTGACATTTGATGTTAGTCTTCTGTGTCTTTCTTCTCCACACACAGTGTTTGTTCTGTGTTTTTATCCAGACAGCATGATTGTGAATCTGTCCAGAGAATATCTCGCCAGCTGTGGTGCTCTTTTGTGAAGATCAGATGCGCAGTGTTTGTTTTTGTCTTCCGCTGTGATGTCCTCACATCAGCACCGTTCTTCTCTACTGTTTGACGTTTTGTACACGCGTCAGAGATGTTTCTGTAAATCTTCTGAACATCATTGATTATTCTGCATGGTTCATCTTCTTTCAGGACGCCCACTCTTATAGAGAGGAGCAACAGCCCTGAACTTTCTCTATTAATAGACCGTTTGTCTTACTGATGAACATTTGCAATGCTCTTGTTGGTGCTCTGAGATCTCTGATGTTTGAGGTACTGTGTGGTTCACATCAGGTAAAGATTTTTGAATGAAACTCATACATTCATCTTTTTCCTGCATGTTTTGTTCAACTTTGAACAAAAGCCGAATCTTCTCAAGGTTTTTTCCTTGGGAACGTTTTAAAGTGTTTTTCCATGCTGCATTCACCTTTGGTTTGCTTGCTGGCAGGTTTGTAAGACTTACTGTAATTCAGAAAAATATAACGCTGCTTTGAAACAACGTGTACGATGATAAATACTACACAAAAATCATCTTTAAATAAGTCTCGCTGACAGTGTTCACTTTTTTTAGCTTTTCAGTTTTAGCTTTTGTTGAAAATGAAAATATCCCTTACATTTAGTCGATGCTTCATTATGTTATATACATTCATTTTAGTCAGTTTTACGACTAAAAAACCATCTAATTTTGGTTGATGAAAATATGCGTAGTTGTCGATAATTATTTAAACTGATGATACTGCTTCTAAATTTATCCTCTTCAGAAAACGTGGATTTCAGTGTTATTCTTGTAAAACTGAGAATCTATTATAGTTTTTATTAATATTGTTTATTGGTTTTTACTTCAGTATTTTTCATTTTAGTTGAATTTGTAATGTTGTTTTTTTATATATATTTTGAGTAGTTTTTCATATTTTATTCCCATTTTTAGTTTTAGTTATTGCATTACATCAAGTTAAGCTAAATTAAAATGATAAATGTTCCCTTGTAAACTAGCTGAAAAACTAGCTGGGTTTTTTTTTTCATTTAACATTTATTTCATGTACAGAAAATGTTGTGGTTTTTTAGTTTCAGTTTCCATTTTAGTTAGCTGTAATAACCCTTGTGCATTGGTGCATTCATGTCTTATTGTTTGTCAACAGAACTAAAATTTAGTTATCTTATTTAGTTATCAGCAGATTATACATCTTTGCTATTGTTGACAAAATAGTTATTGAACTCCTTTTGTGTCAACACTTCCATTGCGGTTAACACTGCTTGCTGTTTAGTGGCTCTCATTGTTATGAATGAAAATATCTCTTTGAACATTGAGAAAATTGTTTTAGTTTCTAATATGAGCAATGTTCATTGACTTAATCACACGAACGGCACGGCGGGTCTTACGTTAATAAACCAGACTTATGTTTTAAGAGATTAAGAGGCCACAGCAGCTCATTTCTTCGTCCTCTATGACCCTTTGCTTGCAGGAGCCACTAGTACAGAACAGAACTCCAGAAAGTTTCTTTGGAGACAAGAGTAATGGGATAGGAGGCTGTTGGGGATATTTACAATGCCTGTCAAAGTAAAACTCGATGGAGCTGTTCTAGTCAACTGGATTTACTCCTTTAGATTTCTTACCACATATCTAATTGATTTGACCACAATCAATTGAGAGCTGACTAGAATTCCTTTATAGAGTTAAAGTTAGTCTCAAAGCATTGGACTGAAGTTTTTGCATGCCACAGTAACTGATGAATTAAGCAAGTGTGGTCATGTTTAACTGGGCTTTTTGTGTTCGCATGCCTGAAACCATTGGAGGATTGTTGGATTTTTTCATTAAAAGGGTATCAGAGGAGCTGTGCAGTTGCTTACAGTGATCTTTCCACACGTTCATCGGCTGGAGACCGACACATCCCGCTGAGAGCCAAATGAAATGAACACTATAGAAACACAAGAACACTGTATGACCTTCTCAAATCTATTTCTTCCTCACGCGTTTGTCTGTCAGTGTGTTTCATGTGTCCATAGGCACATGATCAACGCAAGAGCTAATAAAGTTGAGTGAAAGAGGGAAACACGTCCTGCTCTTCTGTCGCAGGCCACAGAAAATAGATTCAGAAGCATCATTCAATTTTTCACTAATGAAGTTTCATTATCAGCCCTTGAAGTCGGCTGCTTATTTCATTACCTCAGTGAGAAGTGTGTGTGTGGCCTCGGCTTTGATAGATGCGACCGGTTTCTCTGTGTTCGACAGAGATTTCTGTGCCAGATGTCAATATGGGCACAAAAACGTCTTAGTAATGACTTTCTGTCCTCTCACACATGACTCTAACGCCGGGCCCCTGACAGCACTGACACTAGACTTCTCCATTCTGCATGCAATTGATCAGACACAGCTAAAACATCTCGAATGACCTTAATGAGATGTTTTGTGGCTGCTGCAGATTGAAATCAACACTGTGTTCGCTGTAAAGATGCAAACCTGCTGAAAGAACATCTGACACTTACACGACTGGCACGCTGAATCACATCTCGTCCCTCATTAATGCACAAAAGACGACAGTTATGGTAAGATGATTGCTCATGCTTATATGATGCTTATATGAGCGTGTTTCCATGAAAACCATATTAATGCTTACAATTTAATGTGAAACAATAAAACAAATGCTTATGGCAACTTTTAAATGGATAGTTCACCTGAAAATGAACTTGGGAACACAAATACATCAACTAGTTCCATACATGAACTCATTCCAAACTTGGGATGACTTAATTTTGTTCTGCTGAACACAAAACGATGATCTTTTGAAAAATGTCACTGTGTACACAGTTAATGCCAATACTCCTCATAATATCTTCCACAGTATCGTGTTCCACAGTTTTATAAAAACATAAAGGCAAGGAAATGACGCCAGCATTTTCATTTTTGGGTATATCATTTTAAGAGGTGGCAGGAAATACTAGACCATCCCACCTAACAGGAAATGTTCTCAGAACTTTGGTTAACATCTAACTACTAATGTTCTTCATGTAACTAATTAAATGTTCATTCAAAGTTATTAATAATGTTCACAAAATGTTAGAACACCAAAGTTACTTTTTACTGTGCACCAATTATGTTTATGGGCATTCTTTTGACGTCTTCTAAACATTTTGTAAGTGTTGTTACTAGTTTCAGAACTTTCAGAGAACATTCAAAAAGAACATTCCCATACATTATTTCAAAATGATAAAATGTAACGTTCCCTTAATGTTTTGTCTAACGTTCACATAACCAAGAATAAATATATATATATATATATATATATATATAAACTGGATATTTTGAATGTTCAGAGAACATTTAGAAATAACATTTTCATAACTAAACATTAGCCAAATGTTCTTAGAACATATTTTTGTTTGCTGGTTAAGCTGGTTTGTTTCTGGTCTAAAGCAGTCTACCACCTCTAGCCAGCTACCACTTCCAACTTGGAAAACACATGACCAGCTTAGACCATTTAAAGCTTGTAGGAACTATCAAATCCAACCAGTTTAAGGTAGTCTGCCAGCTATAAACTGCTACCAGTTCCAAATTTGACAAGAAATGACCAGTGTCCGTACCAGTATTTTTTGTTTTTTTTTGTGGTTAAGCTGGTTTGTTGCTGGTTCAAGGTGGTTTACAACCTCTAACCAGCTATGAGTTCCAACTTGGACCATAAATGGCCAATTTCGACCTTTAAGAGCCTGCAGTAACTATCAGATCCAACCAATTTAATGTGGTATTCCAGCTATAACCGGCTGCCAGGTCCAACCTTGATCATAAATAACCAGTTTAGAGCCTGGTGGAAATATCAGATCATGCCAGTTTTTTTTTTTTTTTCTTGTGGTCATGCTGATCCAAGATGGTCTACCAGCTCTAGCAAGGTACCAGATCCAACCTGGACCATAAATTACCAGCTTAGACCTTCAAGAGCCTTCAGGAAATACGTCATACCAGTTTTAGGTGGTCAGGTTGATTTGTTGTTGGTCAAAGTTGGTCTACCAGTTCCAACCAGCTACTAGTTTCAACTTGGACCAGGAATGACCAGCTTAGACCTTTAAAAGCATATAGGATATATTAGATCATACTAGTTTATGGTGGTCAGCCAAGTTTGTTTTTGGTCAAAGGTGGTTTACCAGCTCTAACTAGCTACTAGTTCCAGCTTAGGCCAGCTTAGAACTTTAAGAGCCTACAGGATATATATCATATCATACTAGCAATCAAACTAGTTTGTTGTTGTTTAGAGCTGATCTACTAACTCTGTCTAGCTACCAGTTCCAACTTGGTCCATGAATGAACAGCTTAGACCATACACACCTACAGGAAATACCAGATCATACCACTATTAGGTGGTCAAGTTAGTTTGTTGCTGATCCAATAAAGTTTACACACCCTAACCATCTACCAGCTCCAACTTGGACCAGGAATGACCAGCTTAGACCTGCTTAGACTTTTAAAAGCATATAGGATATATCAGATCATATGGTGGTCAGCCAAGTTTGTTGTTGGTCACAGATAGTTTACCAGCTCTAACTAGCTACTAGTTCCAACTTGGACCATGAATGACCAGCTTAGACCAGCCTAGACCTTTAAGAGCATGCAGGATATATCAGATCGTACTAGTTTATGGTCATCAAACTGATTTGTTGTTGGTCAAAGGTGATCTACCAAATCTATCTAGCTACCAGTTCCGACTTGGTCCATAAATGAGCAGCTTAGACCAGGGATAAGCAACGTTGGTCCTGGAGTGCCGATGTCCTGCAGAGTTTAGCTCCAACCCTGAAAAAAAAACTTCATCTGCCTCTAGTCTTAGTGATTCTGAAGACCTTGATTAGCTTGTTCAGGGTGTGCTTGATTAGGGTTGGAGCTAAACGCTGCAGGACATCGGCACTCCAAGACCGACGTTGCCTATCCCTGGCTTAGACCGTAAACGCCTACAGGAAATACCAGATCATACCACTTTTAGTTGGTCAAGTTAGTTTGTAGCTGATCCAAGATAGTTTACAAGCTCTAACCAGCTACCAGCACCAACTTGTACCATAAATGACCAGTTTAGACCTTCTAAATATGTGAGACTGGATCTTGTAAAGCTCGCTGCTTATGGAAATGTGTATGTTCTCCAGCGTGCCTCCATGATGATGATGATGGATGTTAACCTGATTAGTGAGAGACATTAAAGAAAAAGTGAGCTGTAATGAGAGAGCGATATCGCATGTAATGGATGTGATATTCTGCACATTATGTTAGATTATGCCTGCCATCGGTCACTCAGTCTTCTGCGAGCTGTTAGAAACTCTCTCCCGCTGCATGTGTATGATGGTAAATCTCCACGGAAACGGCCTGCGAAACACACTGGAGGATTGGATTGCGGTCTTGTTCGGCGTAGGAGGCTGATAAGTCACCTTCACGAGCACCCGGCGACGTCTGAGTGCTAGAGAGCCCGAATCAAGGTTTTTGAAGCATATTGATGTCGTTTTTTTTGTTCAGAGTGGCCGTGATGATTCATAGAACATGCATTTATCCTCCAAACCATCTTGAGTTTGTCAGTGGTTGGTGGAGGACTGCCTACTTCATATTTAATCTCTCTTATTTGCAAATCTCTGTGTTTATGTGCTAAAAAAGTGCTGTATGTGAAATCGGAGCGTGCCGATGAGGTTTGTGGCCCACACACGTGCCCACACAAACACGTAAAGACATGTTTCAATTAAAGTGTGGGATATTAAACAACAACAACGCAATCAATTGACAACACTCGAGGATGTGTTTGTGTTTCCTGAGAGGTGTCGGGCTCCAGAATACCCTCGTATCAAGAGCTTTAATTACAGGGTCTGTGAACTGCTGTGTAATTATGGCATTTCAATAACATCTATAAGAGCTTTTAGTCCTGAATAAGTGTTATTCCCACTGATCATCTCATAATACTCTGTTACACAAGCTCTTAAAGGGCTTGCATCAGACGTGTTTATCTTTACGCCCCCCTTGCTCTAAAGTTCACTCTTTTTTGTGCATACATACATGTAGATACAGCCTTGAATGGCAATTTGCATCAATAGAGCATTTCAGTGTTGATATATATATATATATATATATACACACACACACACACACACACACACATATATATATATGTGTGTGTGTGTGTGTGTGTGTATATATATGTATAAATGTACATTTAGTTATTTATTTATTTATTTTACTTATTTTTACATTTATTTAGTATTTGTTTAAAAAAATCATTTAGATTGGGACTTTCTCACATTTTACTCATCTACACTGAAAAAACTAACATGTAAAATTTACTTAATAAAATCCTTGTAACAATTTGCACTAACACTTTTTAAGTAAAATTTACTGCTTTAATTTTAAGTAAAACACACTTTCCAGAATCAAGTAAAATCTATGTATTAATTGACTTAACATTTGTTAAAATATTAAGTAAATAATGCCTAAAATTCTATTTAAGGTACACTGAAAAAAAATTGCTAATTAAGTTAGGTAATTAACAAAGAATTAGGTAAATTTAACATGGCCAGTAAGAGTTGATGAAGTAATTTTTACTTAAAATAATTAAGTTAAATCGTACCAAAGTACATTTCACTCCAGACATAAGAACTCCAGCGTAGCACTGGAAAACAACCATGCTATTACAACATGTGATTATTACAAACAGCAGTAAGCAAGTAGCTTGTTATCCTTTTAAGATAATAACATAGAATTGCCATCCAAATGGTACACTAGAGACCTCAATACTTGGCACATGATACACAATGGCCAAATTTGACAATCAGTGGATGATGTTTGAGTATGAATGGGTCATTTTGAGTAGAAAATCAACTCAGTGTCACAAAACATTAAGTTACTAAACCTAACAACAAAACCAACCACAAAACTGTGTAAATTCATCACCGAGAAAAAAGGTTAACCTTATTAATTATTCATGCCAAAGTATGATGGGAACAGGATCATGACTTTGATATTTACTTAAAAGAATCGCGCCAAACATAACAAACAATTCCAAGTAAAATATACTTATAAGTTCACACTTTAATTTCTACAAGCTTAAATTGAGTACTAATCTAGAATTTACTTTATTTTTTAAATTTTTTTCTGAACTAAATTATTTTATGTAGAAATTACATTTATTTTTATGTAGTATTTACTTCACCACAAAATCATTTTTATCAGTGTAGTTTTAAGGAATAGTTTCTTTGCTTCATCCTCTGTATTGTCTCACCATGAAGTTGCTGAATTCATAAAAAGCGTTGATTATGTAAATTTGGGTGGTTATATGCTAATTTAATTAGGTTTCTGGCATCCAAAAATCAAGGATTTCAGAAAAAGCCATTTTCACCCAAGATGCAATAAATGATGGGGGAAGTTGTGAAAGTTCCTGTACATTTTCATTGTACATCAGACTCTTTTACTTTAAAAGCTGAAAGATAATTTGATTTCATATGATATGAGCTCTACATTTAGTGCTTTTAAGAGCTGCTTGAGGCAATGCAGCATGTAGTGTTTGTTCTGTGAAGACAAGACACTTCACTGACTTCTGTAAAATGCAGATGTTAAAAGTGAAAGAGGATGGTGACTTATAAATGCAGAGCTCCATGTATTTTTTTTATTTCTTTATTTGCCTTTTTATTATTTTATTTCTTTATCTGTCTTTTTGCTATTTTATTTCTTTATCTGCCTTTTTGTTCATTTATGTATTTATCTGCATTTTTATCCTTTTATTTTTCAGCTGTCAATTTTTTTTCCTTTCCAGAGCTTGCCTAAAAATCAGCATTCACTCTCCTTGAAAGCAATAGGATCTTTATATCCTCACATCCGTCTTCAATGAAGCACAGAATGAGAAGATCATACTGGCTCGGTATGACACGAGGGTCAGTAAATGATGGCAGAATTTTCATTTCTGGGTGAACTAGGCTTTAAAGAGTCTGGGCTGCTGACACAGTGGTTACTGGTGATCTCCAATAGTAATTGAGATCATACTCCCTCTCCATCAGCACTGTGCCCTTGAGCAAGACGCTGAACTCTCGACTCCGGCAATTAGTACTACAAAACACTTGAGCTCAGATACTGGATGATGGAAGAGAGGTTACTGATGCTGATTTAAAGTTCAGATTTCTGAACAATCAGTGCAGTTTCACATACATTGATATGCTTAAAAAACTGAGATATTTGTTTAAAAAAATACAGTAAAAAGTCTAAAATTGTGAAATATTATTACAATTTAAAATAACTGTGTTCTATGTGAATACATTGTAAAATGTAATTTATTTCTGTGATCTGCTGCTGTATTTTCAGCATCATTACTCCAGTTTTTAGTGTCACATGATCCTTCAGAAATCATTCTAATATTCTGATTTGATGCTCAAGAAACATTTCTGATTATTATCAATATTGAAAACAGTTGTGCTGCCAAATATTTTGGCGGAAACCATGATAGATCTTGTTTTTCAGGATTCTTTGATGAATAGAAAGTTGAGTAGAACAGCATTTACTTGAAATAGAAATGAAACGGTTGATTTAATGAAGACAAACAGGTCAGTAAAAGTACAAACTACACAATAAGCTGTCCAACGGCTCTCGTCCTCTTTCCATATGTTCAGCAAATCTGCTGTTTTTATGCCGTGTTGTCCTGGCTCGTGTAGTAGTGACTGCTGATACAGCAGAAACTCCTTGATGGCTAGATGAATTCTCTTTCCTTCTGTTTGTATATGGTGTGCTTTCTTAAGCTGTATCTACTCTGTTTTCTTGCCTGGAGTCACTCTGATCTGAACATCTCTGAGGGTTCGGTTGAGATCTATATGGTGAGCCTGAGATACACATGTGCTGTGAATTCAGATCACATCCGAATGCATCCCCACAAACAGTCATAGTCTCTGGCTGTGTTTGGAATCGACTATGAATACTGAATTTGCAGTACAGGCCTATAGTATGTACAATATGCAGCATACAAATTCTTCATGCATGTCTAAGGGAAAGCATCATTTGTGCAAAGATATGGCTGCACAATTTGGGGAAAAAAATCAAATTCTGATTTAAAAAAGAGAGCAAATATTGCAGTAATTGACAGTGTTGTAGTCAAGACCACCTAATCCGAGACCAAGTCAAGACCAAGACCAGGCCAGCATTGCTCAAATTCATCAAGGATCCATATTTACTTCCTGAGAAATGCCTTATTTTTAATCATTAAATACAATAATAAGACACTTACAGAGCTGTTAGCAATCAAATGAAATCTCTAACAACAAAATTCATCTTTGCACCGCAGTGGTGGCACAGAAGCTGCTTGTGAATTGGTACAATTACAAATGCATAAATAATGTTACAAGTTGTTTATGTATAAAAGCAATATAATTTCTTTTTCCAAAACAGTTCTCTTGCTCTTGTGATATTGCTTAATTATATCATATTATAATATAAAAATCCACATCTCAAGCACTTATACTCACAGGCACTTTTTTTGCAACAATATCTTGAATTTTGTGGGAGTATGTATTAATTTTGGTGATATTTTGACACAATCTCTCAATAATTTCTGACCCGGCATAACAGTATAAATCATTTGTTCTCAGCCAGGGGCCAAGATGACTTAAAATTGTTTCAAATAAAACAAGCATAAAAATTAAATAAAACAGGTAAAAATCAAAGATATTTATTAGTATTTGGTTATTTTTATAATGAATGAGACCAAGACCAAGACCAGTCTCGAGTACCACAACACTACTAATTGATAATTGCACTAAGCCACATTTTGGTTTTATAATTTTGATTTTATTTTGCTTCACAGAAAGGCTGCTCTTTTCCCAAATGAACTGAATAGCAGCAGCAATTTGTAATGTTTCTTTTCTCACCTCATTATTTGATTGGTATAGTGAGGTCATGTGACAACTGTTGACAAACATGCTTAACAGCTGAGGGTCAAAGGTTATCATAATTAGCATGAGCTAAGAAGGTGTTTAGTTTGTTTTTATGCAGAATTGTGAATAAATCTGTAGAAAATGGGAAGAATAAAAATAATATATTTACACGATGCTTATAGTCTGTTCAAGGGGATTTTGGGGACAAAGTGCAATATGCATGTGTGTGTCTGTGTGTCTGTGTGTGTGTGTGTGTGTGTGTGTGTGTGTGCGTGTGCGTGTGTGTGTGTGTGTCTGTGTGTGTGTGTGTCTGTGTGTGTGTGTGTGTGTGTGTGTGTGTGCGTGTGTGTGTGTGTGTGTGTGTGTGTGTGTGTGTGTGTGTGTGTGTGCGTGTGCGTGTGTGTGTGTGTGTCTGTGTGTGTGTGTGTCTGTGTGTCTGTGTGTGTGTGTGTGTGTGTGCGTGTGCGTGTGTGTGTGTGTGTGTGTGTGTGTGGTTTGGACTGGCTTTAGTATCATATATCCTGGTTCCATATGCTGAGATACTCAATATCTGAGCGTTTCATGCAAAGCCTCCTCTGAACCTGAGAGCTGATGCTGGACTAGAGATGCAGCTTGAAACATTTTTATGCCACTGCCAAATATAGAAGCACAAATACAAGTATGAATAATGCGTTCATCTGATATTACTTTCAAAACTGGCTAGATAGAGGAAAGTGTTCATGACAGAATGGAGAAATGTGTTTTATTTATTTATTTGTTTGTTTGTTTTTAAAATCCTCCTTTATGGTTCTCATTAAATTCTTATTGGTTTTGTCATGAGAATAATCCTATCCAATTTTTAAAATTAAAATTAGCATAAACCAGCAAGTACTGATTTAAAATGATTTATTTATTAACCTTAGAGTGACCAGAAAAAAAATAGGCTTTTAAAAATATATGGTATATGATATAACCCTGACATCTTTTTTGACATTCTTCACTGATAAGACATAAACGCATGTTCTTATAATACATTACTGAAATATTTCATTTTAAAAACTGGCGTTAAAGGAAATACTTTGGCAGTATGAAACAGTAGTAGACCTGTATGTAAGAATGAAAAAAATCCATCTCCCTCTCTCTCTCTCTCTCTCTCTCTCTCTCTCTCTCTCACTCTCTCATATTATTCTCCATGGTGACTTTAATTAGATTCACATTTACTGTAACATATTCATAAAGGCCACCCTGAATTAAACTCACTACAACGAATACTATTTTAATTAATAAATACTTTACTAAATATTTCTCTGTTTAGTTTTGCATCACAATATTGTCATAAAAATAGTGGTTCGAAAATCTTAACTGTCCTTAAAATTATTATTATTATTGTAGTTATTATAGTATATAATGTCTTATTTTTCTCTATATTGATTTTGTGGTGAAATATGACCCAGATATCTTCACTTCTAAAAAAAAAAAAAAAAAAAAAAAAAAAAGCAAAGACCATGTTTGCTGATTTAGACCGGTCTGGACTCCTAACCTGCAAAAACTGAGATGTTTTCTTGTAATAATGATGCATTAATGACGCAAAACTGTCACTAATCGAAGTATTTTTTTGAGAACTTTTGTGTGCGGAACTGTTTTTATTTTCTTAGGCTGTTTGTTCAGATGAGTCCGTGTCGGCGATGTTCTGAAGTCTTAATTACATTTTAACCGATATTGATCTGCTGCGCGCAGTCTGTGTAGTAAACATGCCGCCCGCGGTGACGTCACACCGGCTCCCGGTAACGGGGCTGATCCCACACGCGCTCTCCGCTCAGCCGCAGGAAACAACGGCACAGAGAAACTATTGAGGCTTTGCGCTTTTCTGCTCTCATCGGTCAGTTTCAGTCTGTTTGTTTGCGGTGGATTAACGAGCTCTTGGATTTACTGAGGAAGATGAGCAGTTTGAGAGATGAAGCTCACGCTGAACGCCCCTCGGGTGAGTAGAGCTGATTTAAAGCGTTTATGACAATCATGTGTGGGTTTATTGATCTCCGAAAGTGGTCCTTTGAAGAACCGAGCTCATTTCTCTCAGAAACATGTTTTATCAAAGTATGTTTGGGCATTCAGATAATAGTTTGAATTACTTTAATATGTTTTGCGTCTCCGTTGACCTGCGCTTTATGAGGATTTGACTTTGTATTAAGGCGAAACTCTCAGTGAAAGTGTTATGAGAGATGCATGAACCTCATACAACCATTATCACATTTTCAGTACAGAAGCGTTCAAAACAACATAATCTGAATCCAGATGCGGTTTTTCAAGGTTGGTGCGCAGATTAAAAAGGATTCTTAGTATTCTTATTGTTTTTGTCAAGTAGTACGGCACAGTAATTATGATGAGCGAGGCATACACGAAAAAAAAAATGGTGAAGAAACAATTTTCACTCACACATTTTCAAGTATAGGCTATATTTCTCAAACAATTGCAAAGAAACGGCAACACTCACATTAAATGTGAAAATTTGAAGAAAACATGAAATATAAAGTATTTTCTTATAAAAAAGAGTCCAATAATCAAAAAAAAAAAAAAAAAAACCCTTGGATTTTTTTTTTCTTTTTCTTTTATAGGTTATTATTGAAAGTTGGGTGGAGGGTTCAGAGATTTGTAAACGTTGTAATAACCCTCTATTATAAAAATGAAAATGATTTTATGAATTATTTTAATGTAAAAAAAAAAAAGCTCTTCTAAGGGAACAACTGCACTTTTTGTGTGTGTACAGAAACATGTCCAGCTCCAAAGAGACCAAAAATGTTTTCACATTTAAAGAACATGTTTAATTAACGTGAAAATAGTTTAACAGTTGATTTTGGGAAATGAAGTACATGATATTCTTGGCGTTTCTGGAAATTCACTCAGTTTTCAACAAATGGCATTGTTCTACCATAGTACACATCTCTAATAACATGGTATAAATGGGTCAGCAGTTTCCTGTTAACCTGGCTTACTTTGATGCATCTGATCTTCTCTTCATCACTGTGACATTCATGATGTTCAGTGATGAACAGTATATTGATGGCTATAAATAGTGAGTTTCAGTAAACAGTCTGTGCGGCACAAGATAATTTCTTCACGCTGGCCGGTAATGTTCACTTGTCTGGTCATTAAAGGAGATGTTGGCTTAAGTGTTTATCTTATGCAGAAGTCGATCCCCTGAGTGCGGTCCGCTTTGAGAGGCTGCACACGTCGCTTCCCCATGAATAAAGCACACGCTGGATCTCTGTGTGTGTGTGTGTGTGTGTGTGTGTGTGTGTGAGGGACACTTTAGTAAAGCAAACTGATCCATAATTAGAAGCAGGCATCCAGAGCTTTAAGCAAATGGTGAGAGTTTCATATTGACTTTATATTCCTGGAGTGTTTGAATGTGATACAGTGAAAACATGATCAGCAATTTGGTAATAGCTGCACTGGGGCTCAAATGTGCTGTTATTATAATCTCCTGGGATTGTTATAGGAGCGTTCCTGCATTAGCCGATTATTTGCTCTGGGTTTGGCTCTTCTGTGAGGGACTGGTCATGTAAAGTATGTTTGTCCAAGAATAAACCAAGCAGCCTTACAGTCGACTGTGTGTGTGTGTGTGTGTATATATATATATATATATATATATATATACTGAACAAAATTATAAACGCAACACTTTTGTTTTTGCCCCCATTTTTCATGAGCTGAATTCAAAGATCTAAGACTTTTTCTATGTACACAAAAGGCCTATTTCTCTCAAATATTGTTCACAAATCTGTCTAAATCTGTGTTAGTGAGCACTTCTCCTTTGCTGAGATAATCCATCCACCTCACAGGTGTGGCATATCAAGATGCTGATTAGACAGCATGATTATTGCACAGGTGTGCCTTAGGCTGGCCACAATAAAAGGCCACTCTAAAATGTGCAGTTTTATCACACAGCACAATGCCAAAGATGTCGCAAGTTTTGAGGGAGCGTGCAGTTGGCATGCTGACTGCAGGAATGTCCACCAGAGCTGTTGCCCGTGAATTGAATGTTCATTTCTCTACCATAGGCTGTCTCCAAAGGATTTCAGAGAATTTGGCAGTACATCCAACCGGTCTCACAACCGCAGACCATGTGTAACCACACCAGTCCAGGACCTCCACATCCAGCATCTTCACCTCCAAGATCGTTTGAGATCAGCCACCCGGACAGCTGCTGCAACAATCGGTTTGCTTAACCAAAGAATTTCTGCACAAACTGTCAGAAACGGTCTCAGGGAAGCTCAACTGCAGGCTCGTCATCCTCATCGGGGTCTCGACCTGACTGCAGTTCGTCGTCGTAACCGACTTGAGTGGGCAAATGCTCACATTCGAGGGAGTCTGGCACTTTGGAGAGGTGGATGAATCCCGGTTTTCACTGTACAGGGCAGATAACAGACAGCAAGTATGGCGTCGTGTGGGTGAGCGGTTTGCTGATGTCAACGTTGTGGATCGAGTGGCCCATGGTGGCGATAGGGTTATGGTATGGGCAGGCATATGTTATGGACAATGAACACAGGTGCATTTTATTGATGGCATTTTGAATGCACAGAGATACCGTGACGAGATTCTGAGGCCCATTGTTGTGCCATTCATCCATGACCATCACCTTATGTTGCAGCATGATAATGCACGGCCCCATGTTGTAAGGATCTGTACACAATTCCTGGAAGCTGAAAACATCCCAGTTCTTGCATAGTAGCCTGCCGGACATGTCACCCATTGAGCATGTTGGATTACTCTGGATCAGCGTGTAGCGTGTTCCAGTTCCTGCCAATATCCAACTTCAATTCAATTCAATTCAATTCCAAGTTTATTTGTATAGCTTTTTACGATACAAATCGTTGCAGAGCAGCTTTACAGGAAATTAAGTTTCCACAATATATTTATATATTGTAGAAACTTAATATATTTAACTTGTGGCAAATTTGGTAATTCTGTATGTTGTCTGTTGTCTGTATGTAATTCTGTATGTTGGCATCCTCTGAGGTCCTCTGAGGGGTTGGCATCATCTCTTCTCAGGTGTTTGGTCATCTCAGATCATTTAAGGGTTGGATCCAGACTGGCAGTAATTCCCTGAACACACGGGACGTTAATCCCGTGGCAGAAACAGAGAAACAGATAGAGACATAATTAGCGTAGCTGCTGTTCCATCCAAGCAAACTTCACAAAATCCACTTCACACAGCCATTGAAGAGGAGTGGACCAACATTCCACAGGCCACAATCAACAACCTGATCAACTCTATGCGAAGGAGATGTGTTGCACTGCGTGAGGCAAATGGTGGTCACACCAGTCTGACTGGTTTTCAGATTTAATACAGTAAAACTGCACATTTTAGAGTGGCCTTTTATTGTGGCCAGCCTAAGGCACACCTGTACAATAATCATGCTGTCATCAGCATCTTGATATCTACCTGGTGGATGGATTATTTGACAAGGAGAAGTGTTCACTAACACAGATTTAGACAGATTTGTGAACAATATTTGAGAGAAATAGGCCTTTTGTGTACATAGAAAAAGTCTTAGATCTTTGAGTTCAGCTCATGAAAAATGGGGATAAAAACAAAAGTGTTGCATTTATAATTTTGTTCAGTGTGTATATATATATATATATATATATATAAAGATTTAGACGTTATTCACTGACAATTTGAAGATATGAAGTTTTCTAAAGATATTAGTTTGTTCATTCATTCAATCATTCATTCAATCACTCATTCATTCATTCATTCATTCATTTATTCATCAAATTCTTCTACTGTCTTCTGTGGAAATTGTAAAATGAAACTAAAACAATTCAAATTTGTTTTTGGGAATGGAAAAAAAAATGGAAATACTATAAATATTAGATGAAAAATGGAAACTTTGAAGAATGAGGTTAGAAACGTCAAATAAATATGTTAAAGTTAATAATGTGAGAGAATAATGACAATTGTAATTTTGCGAGTGACCTATTTCTTTAATATTCCTTCTTTAGTAGTCGTTTATGTGTGTGTTTGTGTCAGTTAAGTTATTTTTGTGCTATTTTCTCTAGGTCACCTCTATGTAAAATTCACTTTAGCTTATTTAATTTACTCTGTTGATAGAAAAGTGGAAACAACCATTACTGAATAAATTACTTTTCCTTCCCTCTGCGTGTGTTATTAGATGGTTCCATCTCGTTACTGATTTCTAGGTTGCCATCAAAAGCTGTGCTTTGTATTTCACACACACAAATGCATGGTTTTATATATCATTCGATTAAACTGTAATAATGTTTTACTCAGTATTTCTATGTTTGTATTTTTATGCTTACAATTTGAATCAATTATGAACTTGAGGAGCATCCCAAATCATTCACTTAGGATGAAGCAGTTGACTATGTAGGGTGTAGGCGGCGAGGAAGCTCACTTGACCGGTTGAATCTTCTGTCTGCTGTATTTACTGCGGTCTGTGTTTCAGTATGGTGGTCCGGGTCAATCATTCTCACTGCTGTCACTGTCATATACGTGATTAAATCGTATCTCCTGCAAAGCCCAATGAAAGTTTATTTGTATTCAGGTAGGGCTGTGAATCACTGGTCCGTCTCTCTCACACACACACACACATATACACACACCTGAATGGATTAAACAGAGCTATGTCGTTTCGCTGAGAAAGAAAATGCAGCCCTTCTGGGAAACGGTTATTACTTTAAAGAAAACATTGTTAGCCTAGTTTTGGCTGCTAGTTCACGTATAGTGACATATATAAATGACGCAGGATCCTGATTAGTTCTCTGTGCCGTTCATCACACAGAGACTCGACTGAGCTCTGAACGCAAGCTCTCAAACGTGTGTGTCAGTTCAATGAGATTTCATAAAGTCTGTTTCTCACACAAAGCTACCATATGGCCTTGGGATGTAGTGCGTATGAGTCATTTGACAACTGTTATGATGCTTTCATGGTGTCTTTTTTGTATGTGTCGGATCTTGATGGTTTCTGGTCACTGCAGCTTCAGATTGATTCTTCTCACTGAATCAGTTCAGTTCAGTTTTGAGTCTTTTCACATGCACTGCATTTCCAATAGCCTGCTCGTGAGTAATGTTATATTCGATATGTGTGTGAATTTTAATGATGTCTTTAATGGTGTGTTTGTTGGGCTTTTTTGGATTTTGACAGTTTCTGGTCACTGCTGCTTATTGCTGAGTACAGATCTTCAGAATACACACTTCTGTGTTTCACAGAAGAAAAAAAAGAAAGTCATGTGATTTTTAGAGAGTAAATGAAGACAGAAGTTGAATATTTGAGTGATCTATTCCTTTAAGTCTCTCAGTTTGAACAAATTTTGATTCTTCTCACTGAATCAGTTCACCCAGGGAGTCTTTTAGCACTGAAGAACATCCAGTATTTAGTCACTGCTGTTTTGAGTCTTTCCACATGCACTGAGTTTTCAATAGACTGCTTGTAAATAATGTTATTTTTAATGTGTGTGAATCTGAATGGAGAAATGATGTCTTTAATGGTGTGTTTGTTGGGCTTTTTTGGAGCTTGACAGTTTCTGGTCACTGCTGCTCCTTTTGATTTGAAAAGAGCAGTTTAGAAAATCCTCAGAAAACATTATTTTATGTTTCACAGGAGAGCATATGATTTCGGGAGAGTAAATATTGAATGAACTAGGCTATTTCTTGAACTCAGGAGCAGCACACTTTCGAACACATTTGATTCTTCACAGTGACTCAGAGTCAATCTGATTGATTCAATCCATTCAGGGAGTTTTGAGTGTTTTTTTTTTAGCACTAAATAACATCCAGTATTTACACAATGCTGTTTTGAGTCCTGAATTCTTCCTAGCTGCTTGTAAATAATTTTTTTAATGTATTTGTTCAGTAGTTTTGTATACGTTCACTAAGCTCATCTACCTGATTGTTTTACATTAAAGCCCATAATTTACACATCTAGGCCTCATTTATGAAGAAAAGAGATGCTTTAGCGTCTATAATGGCATCTACTGTGGTACTTCCGATCAAACTCATCATCACATGCTGAATTTATGAAATAATTCATCAGGAGTGTGATCGAAACTGATGCAATGAAAGCGATTCTTGCAATAGCAACAGGCAGATTGCTCATGCTCAAAAGACACATGGTGCTAGTCATTAATGTGGCTTCTTGAGTTCGTTATACAGACTCATTTAGGACTGATTAATCTATGCTAACGAGCCTTTTTCAGATTTCATCGCCGAGGGCAGAGAGAATAATTGAACAGGCAGAGAGTCTCAGATGTAAGTCTGACGAGTTTGGAGCTTGTACTTATTGATTTTTACTCTGTTAAATTATTTATTTATAATATCTAATATCATTTTTAAGTGTCTGATTCTGGTCTTTCTATTAAACCGTATTTATTCCTATGCATACTGTATGTATGCTGTCCTCTCTTATAACTCTCCTTTACTTTGTTCGTAATTCCAAAAAGGACAATAAAGGAACTCGTCTTTGATGTTGTTTGAATATTAATGAAGCTCTAGATAAAGAAGGACAGGGATGTGGGCGCTTTTATAATGGACAACAGAAGAACAGCACAATATAGCTGGTTATTCAAAGCGACGCTGCTATTGTTATTAGTGGTTCCTGATAAAGCATTGCTAGCATTAGCACTATAGTGCAGCTTCTCATCCTGCACTGTTTGTGCAACAGACTTACATGCTGCTGCTTGAAGTTGTGCTTCAGACTAATACAAACCATAAAATAGGTGAAAAAAATGTCTAGAGACCAGATCACATATTTTCTTAAGAGAATCTAGTTCAGAAAATTACAGTCTTGCAGATTCTCTTTGTGTGTGTGTGTGTGTGTGTGTGTGTGTGTGTGTGTGTGTGTGTGTGTGTGTGTGTGTGTGTGTGTGTGTGAGTGTGAGTGTGTGTGTGTGTGTGTGAGTGAGTGTGAGAGTGTGAGTGTGAGAGTGTGTGTGTGTGTGTGAGTGAGTGTGAGTGTGAGTGTGTGTGTGTGTGTGTGTGTGTGTGTGAGTGAGTGTGTGTGTGAGTGTAAGTGTGTGTGTGTGTGTGTGTGTGGTGAGTGTGTGTGTGAGTGTGTGTGTGTGTGTGTGTGTGTGAGTGTGTGTGTGTGTGAGTGAGTGTGTGTGAGTGAGTGAGTGTGTGAGTGTGAGTGTGTGTGTGTGTGTGTGTGTGTGTGTGTGTGTGTGTGTGTGTGTGTGTGTGTGAGTGTGTGTGAGTGGGGGTGTGTGTGAGTGTGTGTGTAAGTGAGTGTGAGTGTGTGAGTGTGGGTGTGTGTGTGTGTGTGTGTGTGTGGGGGGGGGGGGGGGCTGCGGGTGGATGTGTTGCATGAAAGACTGTATGTTACTATGATGGTCACGGTCTTATTTAAATAATTTAGTTCCATTGTTATGAACAATATGTAATTGAGATGCTACTACTGTAGGTTGCAGCACTATTCCATAGTATCATTATTGTGTGTGTGCGTGTGTGTGTGTGTGTGTGTGTGTGTAACCTCTCCTTTGCTCAGCTCATGGACTGTGAAGATATTAAAACAGTAAGGTTAGTGGTCCTTCACCAGACAGTATGACACATCATAAAGTCCAGAAGACACACATCAGCACTTTACAGCTACTCATAATATAATGCATTTCCACCTGATAGCCTTCAAAAATGCATTCAGACACTACTGACAAACTGTAGCTACATTTAGGCTACTTAACATTTAGACAATATCTAAAATAATTATTCTCTAATTTATGTCATGTATAAATTGTGTAGTTTACATTATTAACAAACATTTTAAACTGCATTCATTTTTTATTAAAATGTGATATAAATGTATTAAAATATTTAATTAAATGTATTATTTTATATTATATTTGTACATTAATTGTACATCATTTGTTATTATGTTAATTATTATATTTTTACTTTTTTAATTAATTTAATTAATTAATGTAATGATAAAAATTATTTACTATTTGCATTATTCTGCCAGAAGAATACTTATTTGTTGGAATATATAGTTATATTATACATAGTTTTATTATAGGTAGATTATATAATTAACAAACTAACATTTTAAACTTTATTATTTGTATTATAGTTATATAAGGATTTATAATATTATTTTTCCTGTTTTTAATAACATTTATTATAGCATTTATTTTTGATACATTTTTAAGGAATCAAATCTTTTTTTTTGCCACAAAAACAATGAGGATTGATTTTTAGATTACATAGTTTATATAATTAATAGAGTAACATTTCAACTTTATTATATATAAAATTTGTTTAATTACTTATTTATCAACATCATATTTTTCGTATTACATTTATACTATTTATAATATTATTATTTTAATTTTTTATTACATTTTCTTCTTTTTTGCCTCAAAAACAGGGAGGATTGACTGTTAGATGTGATTGTCTGCTTGGTTGTAAGGCAGTATTCAGTCACGCTGCTCCTTTACCAGTTGGAAACTTTCATTATTGTATGAACAACTGATCTAAAGTTAAAAGTTAGTAGCACCATTATGCCCAAACTCTGAATGATGCATGTGGTAATGGCAAAAATAATCTTTAGCATGTGGAAACACCAGCCTGAAGCTCCAGTGCCTGTTTGAAGACACACATCTGAGCGCTGCGTTCACTGAATCAAGAATTGGAGATGTTTATTTCCTCAGATATTTCTGGCATCCACCGACCCCGGATTGATTTTTGACAGCGATTATCTAACGTTTCTGGCGCAGCTGATCTCTCCTCACTGGAGTTGTAAATGAATCATCAAAGTTCATCACACGCACTCTGATCACTGGCAGCGGATCATTCACGCAGCTGCATTTACTGCTTTAGTTTAACGCTCACCAGACTCCCACTGCCTTTAACTTTAACACTCAAAGTCGAAATGTGCGTTTAAACACCTTCTCTTTGCTTTTGCGCTTCTCTTATATCACACGGATGACTTTTATGGTGCTTTTTGGAGCTTGAAAGTATAAATCAGAAGCTCGGGTTCCTTTAATGACTCGGGTTTCTCCTGCTCTTTTGTTTCTGACACCGGCTTTCATCGATCCACCGGCTCCTGCCAAAAACATTTACAGCGTCTGCCAGAATTATCCAGTCAAACAGCAGTAAAACTGCTACGAGTCTCCATCCGTCTTCCTCTCTGCTCACAGTGCTGATGTTAAAGAGCTCTGACCTTCATCTAGTGCTTCTCTCTCTGCGTTTGAGAATGAGTGGCGGATTAATGATAGATGTGGCATTTAGATCTGCAGCATCAGATCTGCTTAAGCCTCCGGTTTCTCATTGTTTCCGACACCGACGCTCATCGATCCGTCACTTCCTGCCAGAAACGTGTGCAGAGCCTGACAGAATTACCTCAAACTATTAGTCTCCCTCTATCTGCCTGTGACGCTCAGATTAAAGAGCTGCGCGCTGGACGGTGAACGCTCTGACCTTCATCTCTCTCACACACACACACACACACACACACACACACACAGAGTTCACTAACCTTACAAGCCCTCGTATCACAGCTCCTCCCACCAACTCACCATTTCATTTGCATGTCATCACTATAGTAATGGTCGTCATGGCGATGAGCTCTGAAAGTTCTGGTCTATGTAATTAAGTTAATTGAGCTTAATATCTCTGTCTCTCTGTCCACACACACACACACACACACACACACACACTGGGTCATTCCGTGTCAAATCAACCAAATTTCAGAAACTTCCTTGGCTCAATTTTGTATTTTTTTTTTTATTAATATTTTTTTAAGAAGTACAAACATAAATAGTGATCAAAGCCAAAAAAACAAACAAAAAAACTATTAAATATTACAGATGTATATTTACTGAGATTTGGAGCTAAATTACAGGGTAAAATGGTTAATTACAGGTAAAATGACTTTGGAAAGATTAAGGAAATAAGATATATTTCTACTTTCAATATGATTTGTTCTTCAGACATTGCTCTTAAAATGCATTAAGTATCAGCAGTACACAGAGTGACCCACATTTGGGTAAAATGGGTAAAATTCAACAATTTGGTCTCATTTGTCTTGTGATATTTCTGGGACTCAACCATATAGGGCATTAAACATGAAGATTACAAAAGACGTTTATTAAGAGCCAGAATTTCAAAGGATATTAAGATATCGTTAATGCTTATGGAGTTGCAGGCTCACAAACTTTGGGAAAAAAAATAAATAAATAAATAATAAAAAAAAAAATATATATATATATATATATATATAATATTTATGGCACTCAGACAGATATGTTCTAATTGTTTTGATAGAAGGAAACAAGATTTCCAGTTTCAACATTATCTGTTGTTCAGATATTTCTCTTTAAAAGCAGCAGATACGAAGGAGCCACACTGCAATCCCTGTATCTCTGGAAATGAACCATATATGAGCTTAAAAATGAAGATTACAAGAGAGAAGTTTATTAAGAACTAACATTTAAAAGGATATTAAGATATCTTTAAAGGGTTAGTTTACCCTAAAATGAAAATTCCTTCATTAATTACTCACCCTCATGTCGTTCCAAACCCGTAAAACCTTTGTTCGCCTTCGGGATATTTTCGTTCTGAAGATGAACGGAGGTCTTGCGGGTTTGGATCGACATGAGGGTGAGTAATTAATGAAGGAATTTTCATTTTTGGATGAATTAACCCTTTAAGATTTGAAACTTCAGGAAATAAAACACAAGAAGTGCTTTTTTTTCCCATTTTTCAACTGTCACCATTGGCACATAATGCAAATAAGACTGCTAAAGTCAACAGCTTTTACTAGTAGACCTACCTATCTGTGTGAAAATAGCATAATGATGCTGCCATCTTTCTGAAGTAAAGCAATAAGCCACTTAGGGTCGAGCATAAGAACAGTTTTACCACGGTTAAGAAGGTAAAAGTCACCATGGTAAAACTCGAGTGGCTTATTGCCTTAATGAAACAGCATCCATTTTTATATGCAGCACTATGACTGTGATGCAGAAAGTGGGGAAGAAATTGCAGAATTCAGTCATTAAAATGTAATTTAGACAATGCAAAATGCCATAGAATTTGGCAAATTTTGGATTAATAAATCAGAATTATGACTACAATACATTACTATTGAATCGTAAAATGTACTTAGTGCAAAAATGGTAATAATAATACAATTTATTAAAGCATTTTTAAGGATTGTCACAATCATAATTAGATACAGTAAATCTCTGTTGTGCAGAGCTTTGACAAAAATTAAAATGACATTTTTCATGTAAAAAAAAAAAGGCTGTACTTTTATTTTATTTCAAAGTTTATGAATTCATTTGATTACCACAGTTTTATAAAAAATAAAACTTGTTAAATTTTGAATAAATTATTCAATTGTTAAATAAATTGCATTAATTCAGTTGATTAGACATGTTGTTTTAATTTTTAAAATGTAATTAAACCATAAAATAGAATACAGAAAAAAAGTAAAAATAGAAAATAGGGAACTTGGCATTTAAAAAATAAATGGAAATTGGAAAAAAAATAAACTAAAACTGAATTTATACAGCCCTATTTATCATATATATTTAGCTCATCAGATCAAACTATATCTTTACATGACGTTCAACACCTTTAAATAGCCGCTTCTGTTACTCTATCTGTTAATGGAAACCTCAAATGCAATTAGTCTAACCGAATTAGAGAGAAACACTTTCAGAGGGGGATAATGTAATTGAAAGTAAACAAATGCGCAGTTTGACTCTGTATTGTTGAGTGTCTGTGTCAGTATGTGAGTTTGAGCTTGAGTTCATATCTCAGGAGACAGAAATGCAGAATGAAAGAGAGAGAGAGCCAGAGAGCCAAATTCTTCAGGCCCGACTGCACACACATCAATAGAAAAAAACACAAGAGGGACTTCGCTTTCTTCAGGTGTAGGACGGCTCCACAGATAATGAACCAGGAGATCTGAGTAATGAAATAAAATCTCTGTAAGCGTTTCCTGTGCTGGCGGTGAAGGCATTCTGGGAAGTGCAATTAAACACTGAAACACCAATGAAGAACTTGTACATTAGATTGAGCCGCTCAAGGCTTCATGCACGCCTGTTATTAGATGTTCCACTATCATCTATCGCTTTAACCCATTATTAACCTATTTTCTCGCATTGCGTATGGCAGATGTTTGGTTATGCAACTCTTGAATAGCGAATTGTGCACCTGCAGCACATGTGACTCCAGATGCCAAAGATGACTGGAAGTTCATTAACGCATGCAGCAGCTGGGAATCGCAGGGGCTCTTATGCAAACTCTCAGCATTTGAGATAGAAGCGTTTGTATATGTGAGTATCTGAGTATATATTTCAGTGTGTGTACTGTATGGGAGATTTGGACGAGTCCGGTTTCTATTTATTCAACATTTCTTTGGGCTCCGTGGAAAACTGAAGGGCTTGTAGTTTAATGTCTCTCAGCTGGGTGCTGGATTGACGCCCACATTAACACCACCAAACACCCTGGAGAACCTCGGCCATCTGCACACCCTCCTAAACAAGCGGCTGAGGGGACGGTTGAGGCCTCAGCTAACAGACACTCAGGCATTTGTGGTTCCATGAAGAACATATAACATCCATGGAACCTTTCCATTCCACAAAAAGCACTTTATAGTGGAAAAAGCTTCTACAGGTTCAAATGTTCCTTACACTAAGAAAAAAAACATGGTTCTTTTAAGAAAGATTCTTTTGGGAACCAAAAATGGTGGATCTGCACTCTTAAAAATGAAGGTTCCATCATGTTGGTATTAATGGTTCCATTAAGAACCTTCAACATCGATGGAACCTTTCCATCACACTTAAGGTGCTTTATAGTGGAAGAAGGTTAGCATGTTCTTCAAAAATTGGTTCTTTGTGAAAACACACTTCTGGAGCGTTTATTTTTAAGAGTGCAGGAAGATCTGATGGTGATGGTGTTTGAGGTTTAAATGTCTTGAATGAACTATCCAAACACAGAAAGAGAAAGAGAGAGAGCTCATTATCAAACACAGTTTCATTATATATTGCGGTCAGTTTGTTTCTGATTTGCATTGTTTTGCATATTTTGTGCTATTTTAATACAAAATGTAGAATTATCTGCATAACAAATTGAGTTAAAAGTTGAACTGAAAAAATTACATGAATAAGAATGTGGTCTCAAACATTTGAATCCCACTTTATATCAGGAACATTTCTAGGAAACATTTCACTAGAAACTTGAACATTTTTTCAATATATTCTATTTTCTACAGTTTTAAATAAAACTTTATTTATTTATTTACCTTTTTGCATTGTCACATTACAATTAATCATTGATTATAATTATTTTTATCATTTAATTAATAATTGTATTTATTGCGATTATTATTAATTTGTTGGATTGCAGTATGTTTATTGTGTATCAAATTAAAATTACATAAAGACCTTACTGAAAACATAACTATTATATCTAAATTATGAAGATTATGTAAATAAATTATGTAAATAAATAATTGTAATATTTTTTTTGTTTTTTTTTCATTAATATTTATTAATTTTGAATTCATTCATTCATTCATTCATTTGTGGAACTGTGGAAAAAGATACATCAGATCATTAAAATGGATAATTAAAATAAAATGCTTATTTTAAGAAAAAAAAAAAAAACCTTTTCAAACCTTTATTTTTAAGAGTGTGCTGTGGTTAAAAGGTGCTTGATTTTTAAAATCCAAAACAATTATAAAAATAGCCTTTATTTTGATGCATATTTTGATTTTGGGGTGAAATATGACATTAGTCTCCAGATTTCATGAGGTGTGTGTGTGTGTGTGTCTGTGTGTGTGTGTTTTGGGGTTAGACTGAAAACATCTGCAGCTGTGGAATGCTGGGATACAGATGACATCACTGCGATCACTTAATCATCTGCAGACACACACATGCACATGTTTGCACACACAGCCTTTATCTTGTTTGGTTTGCCACAGAGTAAATGCTCATCGTAAATGCAGCATGTTGATGTTGGCGTGTGTCCACATCAGGGCACTGGAACACATTTTGGAGGTTGTTCTCGTGGGTTGCTCACGTAGGCTCTTCTGCAGGAAATCTCTCCATCTCCTCTGTCTAATCTCTGTCAGACGCGTTCAGCTGTCCGGTGCTCTGCTCTGTGATTGACCTTGCGCTGAGAGTGATGTGTGGACGCAGAGGTCAAGTGACTGACCGTCTGATCACACAGAGTTTACAGGTGTGTGAAAGTGTGTGTTCATTTCAGAGCTGCCAGACAGAGTTCAATCTATTGTGTTGCTTGTGGTAACAATCCTGAAATTGTATTTGTATCATCACTTTTGACTCTCTCTTTCTCTTTGTGTAGACTATATACATATATATATATATATATATATATATATATATATATACGAAGAGTTCAGATGCAAAAGTCTCTAAGTACGTCTGACGTTTTTCTTTAAAATTAGCATTTCTTTCTGGCTACTATGTATAGGTTTCTATGTAAATACCGGTACTTCTGAATGGGTTGAGGCTGGGATTTATCACATTTGAAGTGAAAGTATTTGATGAACATGCACATATACATATATATATATATATATATATATATATATATATATATATATATAATATTATATATATGTATGTATATATGCAGAAAAGTCCAACCCTTTATTACACGGCTGTTTTTAAATCTCATTAAATAAAATGACTTCTCTTTCATTTGGAAGCGTTCATTATTCATTTTGGCCACTAGAGCTGCTGTTAAATGATCATTTTAACCTTCATCTTCTCAGTAATAACTTTGCTTTGATTCATGTTCCCCGTCATGTGATAATAAGGCCACTTGAGGACACTTGAAGAGCAATGATCCAAACTGTGACGTTGCCAGACATTTTTACGGTATCACTCGTGACATCCATTAAGTGCAGCTTATGTTGCCAGATATTTCATTGACCTGCATAACCTTAACCCCTGCGACAAAAAAAGAAAGTGTTTTTTTGTTAATGGGTGTCAGAAACTGTTCTTCAGATGGGCATTAACTTTTGCAGAGTCGTAGATTATTCATTAAACTTGGTCGAAGAGCTAATATTTAGTTTTAAGCTCCCACTCTTGAGTTGTCGGTAAATGAGACAGTGATGTCGCAAAACTTCCTTTCCAGACAGGAAGCCACAGCGTTTAATATGTCAGACGTGACTTTGCAGCGACTATCAGTGATCTCACATTCAACGAATAGAGAAAATCCATTAAAGAACAACTGTGCGTGATCAAATGGTGTTGAATTTTTGATGAGAAATCATCACAGAGGAGATTTACATGAGCAAAGCCACCGGATTCCCTGCGAGAGCTGTGAACAACAGACTGAAACAGAAATAGATACATGTGATGTTATACATTAGTCTACATTCAAAACATATGTGAAGTATTTTTTTTTAATGTTTTTGAGTTTCTTCTGCTCAGCAATATGCATTTATTTGATTAAAAATACAGTAAAAACAGTGACATTTTTACAATTTTGAATAGCTGTTTTCTATGTGAACATACTGTAAACTGTAATTTATTTCTGTGATCTGCAGCTGTATTTTCAGCATCATTACTCCAGTCTTCAGTGTCACATGATCCTCCAGAAATCATTCTAATATGCTGATTTGCTGCTCAAGAAACATTTCTGATTATTATCAATGTTGAAAACAGTTGTGCTGCTTCATATTTTTGTGGAAACTGTGACATTTTTACTTTCAGGATTCTTTCAAGAATAGAAAGTTCAAAATAACAGCATTTATTTGAAATAGAAATGTTGTAACATTATAAATGTCTTTACTGTCACTTTAATGTGTCCTTGCTAAATAAAAGTATTAACTCCTGAATTTGAATGTAAATAAACAGTTGTTTTTGCACTTGTGTGGATTTAGCTGAGACGAATGACAAGACGAAGGGTTTTGTGCTGATATTATACGCACCAAAGTGTGTTTAGTAAACAGTTGAGTACATTTGGCCCAAAAGTGTTCCCAGAGGTCCCATCGAGCGCAGCTTCAGTCATATTTCACGCAGGACGTTTTGTTGGTTTAAATCGACTGAAGCACATTGAATTAATTTGATGTTTTTCATTCGGATCAACAGAAAAATGTTCTTTAAAGTGGAGTTATTAGAAATAAAACAATCAATTGCATAAGTATTCACCCCCCTGTGCCAGTATTTACTACATGCATCTTTGGCGTTAAACGTCGAACATCTGGTCACTAATGTTTTCTGAGTCTTCTTTGCAGAATATCTCAAGGTTTCTGCAGTCTTATTTAAGTCCACTAATAAAACATGAACTAGACTGAACTCTGAGTTGGACACTCAAACATCGCTGGTTTCAAGCCGCTTCTGCATAGATTTGGCTTGATGTTCAAAACAACTCTTCTCCAGGTTCCAGGTGTCTTGGAGACTCCATCGAGTTTTCGAGATGCATTCATCTCCCCTCATACGCCTGCAAACGTCCCGCAGCGTGACGCCGCCACCATCATCGTGCTTCACGGTTGGACGCCGTGTTTCTGATGATGTGCAGTATTTTGTTTACGCCAAACATGCCATTTCTTCTAATGGCCGGAAAGCTCAACTTTGGCCTGATCCGAGTGCAGAAGCTTGTCCCAGCTGAATGCAGAGGCCCTCAGATGTCATGTGACATTTAACACTGGCCTTCACTCTGTCGTTGTTTTCACGCTGTGTGAAGCTCTAGGCGTCTGTTGTTGTTGTTCAATCACAGCTAGTGAAGTCTGCAGCTCTGTCAGAGTCAGTGATCACCGTCTCCTCTGTCACTTGGTTCTAGAGGATAAAATGGTTATTTTAATTACTCCAAGGTATAGTCACTGACTTGGAAATATTCTTGTTTTCATCCTCTGCTTAGTTACTTTTTTAGTTTAGAGTTGCTAGGGTGTTTTTTTTTTTTAATACGTGATGTGAGTTCTGCCATAATACTGGATGACCAGTTTGTGTGTGTAATTTAATTATTACTTTTATGAATTTAAATATAATGTATAATGTTAAATATAATGTATCGTGAATAAATCACGGCTGAAGGGGTTGCAGGCACTCCGCTTCGCGTCGTGCCTAACAACGCCCTTCAGCCGTGATTTATTCACGATACAGCACGGCCTCGAGTACCTTATTGCTTTTATAAAACGGTTACCACACAATAAAAATATTAAAACCCGTATTGAAATGTTACTTTTTTGATGCAAGTTCGTTAAATGCTGTCCTTCCGCTAAAAAAATAGTTCCTGACAGCAACAGTAAACGGCAAGAGAATGTTCCGAGCATGCCACTCATCTAATGGAGCTTAAATAAAAACAGAGAATAGGAGCTCTTATCCGCTGTCATTTATTTTTTAAACACCATATATGATATTTCCTCACACATACATCTGCTTATCTCTCAGCATGAGAAAACGTCTGTTTTCCGTCTTTTAGTTTAAAACAGACCGATTCGCGGCACAGCGCGAGTTTGCAAGAGTCATTACAGTGTAAACTGATGGTCATACAGAATCATACCTGAAACAGAAAACTAATAAATTCAGTAATATTCCCTCCTCACGTCGGAAACTGTAGTCTTTCACACAGACGCGCGCCGCAGACACGTCAACATATCTCCGCCTGAGAAGCGTTTATTTAGACAGGGGAAGGGCGGGGTCTCAAAATTGAAGATGAAAGATGCAACATAACGCCAGCAGGGGTCACTCATACTTCATTAAATAAATAGCAAGCTACTACATAATACATTAAACAGTTTTAATGCTATTGATTGTTTATGTTTCTAATTGTGGTTGCTAAGGGTGTTGCTCAGTGATACACAGAACGGTTGGGTGAAGCGGTCATAGCCGTGCTGTATCGTGAATAAAACACAGCTGCTGACCAATCAGAATCGAGGAATGGAACTAACCGTTTTATAAATAATTTATATACTTCATTATATGTAATAATACGTAATTGTATCAAAACTTAATTTTAGATTAATAATATTCATTGCTATGTGCAATAATAATATGCACTGCTAACTTCATTTGGACAACTTTAAAGGTGATTTTCTCAGTATTTTATTTATTTTTTTTTTTTTTTTTGCACTCTCAGATTCCAGATTTTCAGATAGTTGTATCTTGGCCAAATATTGTCCTATCATAACAAACCATATGTCAATGAAAACCTTATTTATTCAGCTTTCAGATGATGTATAAATCTCAATTTTTTTTTTAAAAACAATTGACACTTATGACTGGTTTTGTGGTCCAGGGTCACATATAAGGTTATATGTAATATTATACTCATTATTTTATGTGTGTGTGTGTGTGTGTGTGTGTGTGTGTGTGTGTGTGTGTGTGTGTGTGTGTGAGTGAGTGTACACACACATACATTTATGTACAAAATATAAATAAATTATAATAAATAAATAAATAAATAAATATTAAAATGTAAATAATACAAATAATACTATTGAAATATAATACAATAACTATTATACAATTATATATAATATTAAATACTATATATAATATATAATTATTAAATATTATATATAATATATAATATATAATTATATATATATATATATATATATAATTGACTGTGTGGAGACGTGCTGAAATCGCGTTTGGTCTCGTACTGCATCGCGTCCCTTGTCAGTGTCGGGCGCTTGCTTAGCAATTTGTTGCGATTAACAGGAAAGTGTGTGCAGCTGAATTGGAGTAGTGTTTTGTTAGACGGGTATGAAAAAGCTTAGTTTACCGCGGCAGCCGTCGTGTGAAGACCCAAGAGTAAAGACCATCGACTCTACCGGGCAGGGACACCGGCAAAGGATATAAGTATCACTTTTTATTTTTCCTCTTTCCTACTACTTGTTTCACTTCTGTTTCAGTTTTTTATAACCATTTCTTACTATGTGTTAGTAAGTTGTTGTTGTTGTTTTTAAAACGTGTGTTTGGCTCAGTGTTGATGTCTGTATTGGTTGTTTATTAAGTTATAGTTTTATTTAATTTTAGTTATTTTAGTACTTCATACTACATGGAAATAATATATATATTGCATTTCTTTTTATATGTATGTATATGTGTGTGGCTGTACATACACATGTCGTTGTTTTTTGGTGTTTGGCTTAGTGTTATGTTAGAAGCATTATTATACTCATACCTTTAGTTGTTTTAATATTTTAAATTGTTTTTAGCTTTACTTTTTTTTTTCTTTTTTTTTTTTCATTTAAATGTTTAGTTTTCTGAAATGTTGTATGCATTTGTAATTTTTATTTAATTTCTTTGTTTTTCTTAAATGTGTGTGTATATATAGTATTTACAGAGTTTTGACTTTTAGTTTGTTACTTTTTCTTATTTGTAAGTCGCTTTGGATAAAAGCGTCTGCTAAATGACTAAAAGTAAAGTAAAAGTAAATATTATATTAAACATTACAATGGAGCAGCAGTGAAGACAGCCACATTAAACCTTCACACACATCTGATGATTTATGCGCTGTTTATATTCTGTGTCAATGGTCCTAATCGCTTTTGAAAACGGTACTTGAGTTCCTCCAGATCAATAAGCGTTTACTTCCAGATGATTCATTTATCTATTACACATAATGAGAGTATTTAAAAAGCAATGAACTAAAGAGGCTCAGCACACAGTCCACTTCAGATCCAGCTTTAATTCAGCCTATTACTAAAACCATTACACACACACACACACACACACACACACACACACACACGCACACACACACTAACAACAGCTAAATGGTATTTCCAGTCAGCACTTGCTTTTCGGGTATTAAGCTGTATTTTATTACCGCTGATGACAATTATCTCTCTCCGTCTCTGTCTAGTGATTCAGAGAGATTATTGTGAAAGGAAGGATTTTCTGTTGTTAAAGGGTCAGTCCAGACAAAAAAGAAAAAGAAAATCCTGTCATCATTTACTGACCCTAAAGTTCCAAACCTGTATGACTTTCTTTCTTCTGTCGAACACAAAAGATGATATTTTGAAGAATGTCGGTCCCCATCCACTGTCATAGTAATTTTTTTTCTATACTATGGATGTCAGTGGGGACCAATAGCTGTTTTTCGCTATACTCACATTCACCAACATATCTTCTTAATGAAGGTTTCTAGTGTGTTTTGGGTTTTCAGTCTTGTGTTCTCACGTCGGTGGGATTTTTTTCACCCGTTTTTCTGGTCCAACAGGTGAAAATGTGCGTCGGATTACAAAAATAACAACACATGACTTGAGAAATCATGTCTGAATCACAAACACACAATTAACTTTAAGACTCTTTAGGAAAGCTAGAGGTTTTGGTAGCAGCACTAATTAAATCAACCATTAACACGCCAAACTGCTCAGCTGGGACAGTGGAGATCCTCACACTGCTAATCTAAGCTGAATTAGTGCGCAGAAACCATTATTTCCCATAATGCCGTGCGCACACGGTTGCTCTCTGTTGCTCTCCGTCTGAATCAATGCACTTCTGCAGGATGTGTGTTCATCCTGGAGGTTTAAAACTTCTGACCCTTTCAACACCTTATCTCTCCTCCCTCCATTTGTCTTTTTCTTCAGCTGTGAAGAGTCAGATCAGACAAAAGAGGTGAAACTGTCTTACAAGTTTACCGCAGAGAGGAACAAAAGAAATTGAAGGAGGAGTGTGTGGCACGTGTTTATAGCTCACGAGACTTCATGCAGTTCTCAGTGGTTTCTTGTACAGAAATCAATCCCTCGATTTCAGTGTTTGTCCTACAACTGATTATATAGTAATGTAATTGTCAATAAGCTCACCAAGATTCAGATGAACGTAAGAGCGAGAGTTAATAACAAAAGAACTCGCAAGCAGGGAATAACACACGCTTTACCATAAACAAGAACCGACAAGCACAGAGGCAAAACTGAGGGCTTATAAGCAGGGACCAAACAAAGGAACTGAAGAGATAATTAACAACACAGGTGGAACCAAATCAACTAACCAGAACTCAGGCAAACCAGGTCAGGGGAGCAAAGCAAAGCGCAATGATAACACACCAGACAGACATGTTACAGTAATCTAGGTTATCACTGCAAAAAATGCTTTTCTTACTTAGATTTTTTTGTCTTGTTTCCAGCCAAAATATCTAAAAATTCTTAAATCAAGAAGGATTTTCTAGACAAGTAAAAATTATTGTCAAAAGTCAGTAT